>JAQZBX010050073.1:0-19761 GCA_029593785.1 Cabassous unicinctus | reverse complement strand
CAGACCATAAGCGCAAAACAGCGGGGGGGTGGGGGGGGTGGATAAATTAATCTTTTAAAAAAAATCAGGGGGAGCAGATGTAGCTCAGGCAGTTGGGTGCCTGTCTCCCACATGGGAGGTCCTGGGTTCAGGTCCCAGTGCCTCCTAAAGAAGTCAAACAAACAACGAGCAAACATCAAGCAAAATAAATGAGCAGACAACAAGCAAAAAAAAAACAAACCCAAAACAATGAGTAAACAATGAGCAAGACAATGAGCAAAACAAGGAGCAGACAGTGAACAAAAACAAAAAACGAGCAGGAAGCAGATGCGGCTCAAGCAGTTGGGTGCCTGCCTCCCACAAGGGAGGTCCCCAGTTAGGTGCCGGTGCCTCCTAAATAAAGAAGAAACAAGCAGACAACAAGCAGACAATGAGCAGACAGATGAGGGAACCACCTGGGGGGTGGGGAATAAATGCTATTAAAAACAAAACAACAAAAAAACCAAATCAAGTCCCTTTCTACAGGAGTACCGCACTATATTCTAGGGTAGTATGACTGCATCAAGTGGCACAAGTATTTCGTTTCAGGGGCTGCAAGCTCACAGCCAGGCTCCATTTGGTCCACAGAAATGTTTTCTTTGGCTCATAATTGATAGTCTTTCTTAAAGTTTCAATTGGTGGCCAACATTTCAAAATCAGGGATTAAAAAAAAAAAAGAGTGGGTTTCTGAATTCCTTTGAGAAAGCCAGAAGATCAGGCAGCACAAGGCTTGCTTCCCACATGGAAATCCATCAGTGGGAGCAGAGTGGAAATTCCCTGGTGGCAAGGTATTTGCTCCCAAGCCCCCCGTCCCCAGGCCTCCCTAGTGCTCCTCGGCCGCCCGTGTGTCAGCGACCTTCGCCCTTGCCCTTTCGCAGTTGTCTTCTTGCTTTTAGTTTACAACGCTGGTTTTAGGGCTTTGCATCCGATCGCCAAACTTTTACAGACACGAGCCAATCATTTTCTTGAGCAGTTGGTAGCTCCCTACCTTGATGCTATTTCATTAATTTAATGGGCATTTATTGAGTACTTGCTGCATGCAAAGGCTAGAAGCAGCTGGGCCAACGGGAAATAAAGCTGAAGACAGGGTTATCAGTGGGTCGACAACTGGTAGTTGAAGCCTGGGTGTGTGTGAATTTGCCAAGGGAGGGTAAACAGTGCCCGGTGCTGCCCAAAGGTCAAGCGAGATATGGACGGAAAGCTCTCCCTGTGGATTCCTGCTGGGGGTGATAGCATGTTCCTGGGAATGACGGGGGAGAAAGCCAGACTGCAGCATGCTGAGAGGTGAGAGCGCAGTGAGGACACAGAGGCGGTGAGTGGAGGGGATGCCCCTGAAAGGTGGCTCTGACGTGGGGAGTGAGAGCCACAGCCAGTAAGGTCTAGAACTGCTCTTAGAAGGGGGGATGTTTACAGGTGAAGGGAACGAGCCAGTGGAAGGGACTTTGTGGCCCCTGAGGGACTGAGGCCCCTGGGGGCTTGGGGGAGCAGGTATCTAGCACAGACAGATAATTAGCTCTGAATCGAGTTGAGAGCAGGTGCGCAGAAGTTTGTAGGTGGAGGGACAGAAAATCCTGCCTGATGGAATCCTTTCTCTGTGAAGCATCAGCTTCATCCAGAAACTTTGGAGAACTCGTAGGAACTGGGACTATTATATACTTGGCACCTGATAAGTGAGGACCAGGAGGAGGTGAGAAAAGCGGTAAGGACTTCATGTTGAAGTCACCCGCATCTTGACCTGGGAAGGCCGACATAAAGGAAAGACATGGTGTTACGCAAGACAGAGAAGCTATTTCCACTCAGACAATGGGCTTTGGATTTAGACAGACCCAAATTTTGGAATCCAGCAAGTCACATGACATTCCTGAATTTCAGACTTTTTATTGGTAAAGAGGAGATAAAGCCCAACTCAGAGGGGTGTCGTGAAAGGAAATACGTAAAAACATTGAGCTCACGCCTAGCGAGCATTAGCTGATGTTACTAGTATTTGGAAAGGCGGTGTCTAAGCAGGCTAGGCTGTTTGCTTAGCATCACTGAGAGATAAATTCCTTGGGCATAAGGGCCTTGTGCACACCTCACGGATAGGGTAGCTGGCAAGTCCAGATGCCTACCTGAGGCACAGTTGAAGCCAGGGCACAAAGAGCTTTATACTGAGATGTCCCACCCTCCATGGGGTGGTCCTGGGAGCACTTTCCAGGCTCCCGTGCTCTAGACACCCAGCGATTCATCCAGAGGACAGGGAGCCTCCATTTCTAAACTTAAGTCCTGGGTCCACTCTGTGCCACCCAGGGAGGGTAACGAGACCTTCCTTGTCCAATCGGCACAGATCCAGGACCTGGGAGTAGGGGAGGGATAACTTCCTAAAGGAAAAACAAGGAGCTTTTCCTAGCATAGAGGAGACAGTTGCTAGGCAGGGACAGACCACCGCTGCCCACTGGCAGGAGTGTACCATTAGGTAAGAGGGTTTGAGGAGCATGACCCGTGCAGGAACAAGGGGTGGATAACCTGAGCCTGGCTGGGTCCGGGCAGGACTGGGCTGCTGGGGACTTGAAAGAGGCTGGGTTCAGCACCAGGGTGCTTGGCCGAGGCAGGCATTTTGCAAAAATGGCCCCAATTCTCCACCTGTCCCTGAACCCATGCCCTTTGCAAGGTAATTTTGTGGTTCCTTCCTCTCCTCTGGAATCTGGGCTGGCCTTCATGCTTGCTTTGACAATAAAGCGTGGCAGAAGGGACGGTGTCCCTGTTCTGAGCCTGGCCTCAAGGGGCACTCTGTGCCTTTGCTTGTTCTCCCGGACCCCTGCCTCCACCAAGTGGACCCTGGCTGGTTGGCTGGAGGATGGCAGTCCCCATGAAGCCATCAAAGCCAAGACCCCAGCCGTGAGAGCCTGGCATGAGTACCAGCTGCCTAACCAAGTCCTAGCTGAGTCCATGAGCCCACCTCAGCTCACAACTAACCCACAGACTTGGGACCCATAGACTTGTGAGTAGTAAGTGATCGTGTGTTAAGCCACGGAGGTCTGGGAGCATTTGTCACACAGCATTGTTGTGGCCAGTCGATAACGATACAAGGCATGTGGCCCCTGGCATGAGGCTGGACCTGCCTGGAGAGGGCACCTGCTTCTAACTCGCAGGACGATGCCGTATGGACCACCTGGGGCCTGGGGATCATGCCTGTTCACGACCTGACGGAGTCTAGTATCTCTGTGGAGTTCACGTGGGGATTTTAAAGGACCTGACATGTTTCCCAGAGACACAGGCTGTAGGAGCTTATGGCAGTGACCCACCATGAGCTGCTGGGGAGAAATGATCCACGTCTGCATACATTCTGCCCCCTCCCCAGAAGCACATGTTTTGGTTTAGACATTTTTATATGGTGACTGTGAATAGGGAGCAAAGAAAGGATCATCCGTGGCCTCATAAAGGGTCTGCAGGAGGCTCTAAAGGATTGAATGAGCCCCAAATACTGCCCAGGGGTAACAGTCATGATTTGATTGTTGGGGGACAAAAAGAATCCACGAGATGGGTCTAAGGCCCATTCCAGACTTCTCTGGAAGCTAAGGGGAAGCTGCCTGATGTAGGGATTTGCTGACCAGAGCGTGGAAAGGTACAACTAGTCAACACACCCTCCCTGCCTGCTGCCCGGCCTGCTCCCAGCATCCAGATAACCCCCTGGTTGACCTCCAGCCCTGTTCTCGCCAGGGCTGCAGATGCACATATAACACGGTCTCTGGCATTCAAAATAGATCCCAAATTGTACCCTCTATCCCCAACCTGCTCTGCTCCTGTGGACCGTCCAGGGACCACGATCCAGGTGAGAGACCTGGCACTCTGTCACCAAATCCTGAGCATCTCCACATCCTCTCCGTCCCAGCTCCCCGATGGCTCTGCCTGCCTGGGGTTTGTCCACTGGATTTAAACTTCAATTCTGCAATCTGACAGGAAGCCTAATCCACTCTTCCCCTGGGTCTCTCCCTGGCCTCTCTCCTGGCTGTTTCCCTCCTCCAGCCATCTGCAGCTCCCTTAGCTTCCAAACCCAGGCTCAGGTGCACAGGCCGCCGGGCCCGTCCACTGGGAGTCCAGGGGCCACTCCGGGGCCTCCAGGGCCTGTGCCCACTGGCCTTGGTGCTCGGGGCTCTGCTGCCTCCACCCCTGGGCTAGCAGCAGGGTTGGGATGTCTTTCCACGGGACCTGGCACCCTCTGACCAAGCAGACGAGACAATGGGGGGGGGGCCCTGCTTGCAGGCCGCTTCCACACCTGCCGAGGGACCCCGACACCCTGAGGGCGCCCACAGCCAACACTTTATTGAAACGCGCCTGGGAGCGAGGTGGGGGGAGGGACGTGGGGAGCCGAAGGAGCGAAGGAGCGTGGGGGCCAGGGCAAGGCTGGGATCCTTCAGGTCCCTGTGGACGGCCCAGCCCGGACGACGCTGCCTGACGTGCCAGCGCCCCCTGGAGGGCCGCACCGCACTGGAGGGCCTCGGCCAGGCCGGAGGTGGGGTGTCCGCGGGAGCCGGCAGGAGGCCCGGCCAGATCCGCACTGTCGCGGGCCGGCCTGAAGCTCCACGACTGAGGTAGTGGAGACACAGGAGGGCGCCGGGGTCCCGCGGCCGGGCCCTTCCCCACTGCATCGGGCCGTCCGCGTGGGGAGCGCAGGGCACCTGCTGGGGACGCAGCGGCCCCCAGGTCCCCGCAGAAGGCGCGCGTCTCCGCCTCGGTCTCTGCCTCGGACCGGGTCAGGCCGCAGGGGATGCGGGGTCGCCGCTGTCACCAGGCCAGGGGCGAAACCATCCCAGAGCTGCGCGTGCCCTCTCCGCCCTGCAGGTCAGTGAGTGCTCGCTGCGGGGTGGAAGGGGACAAGCGGGGAGGGATCGGTGGCCTTGAGCCTCCTCTTCCTCCTCTTCCCACCCCAGCCAAACAGACTGCAGGCTCCACCGGACGGTGCGACCCGGGCTTCACGGAGGGGCCCCCTCATTTGGCCTCTGGCCGGGAACTCTCCTAACCCCGCCTGAGCCCTCCTGTCTGGGCTCACCTCGAACTTGCTCATGAACTCGGAGAAGATGCCAAAGAAGGCCTCGGAGGTGGTGGCTTTGGAATCTTCCCCAAAGAAGGCCAGGGCCTTGCCCAGCTCCTCGGTGGCCTCACGCTGCAGCCCGTCCAGCGCCCGCAGCGCCGGCTGCGCCGTCTCCAGGAAGGACTGATGGCCTCGGTTAAGGACAAAGGCCAGCTGAGCGCCCACAGACTCCACAGAGACCCGAGTCCTTCTGAGCCCCCGGTCTGTGCTCAGCCAGCTCCAGCCCCGCTGCCCTCCAGGCCTCTGCTGGAACCTGCCCATTCCCGCCCGGCCTCAGGCCTTTCCTTGTTGCTCTCTCTCCCCTGGGGGCTCTGCTCATGCGCCATTGCCCCCCTCTGGCCCCTACAGCCACGTAGAGCCACCCCCTCTGTCACTATGCTTTTTTTCATAGAATTCATCACTATCTGAAATTGTTCCCAAGTTTGTCTCTTAGCTGGAAGCTTGGTGAGGGCAAGAACTGCTTGCCTGTGTTGGTCCCTATGTGCATATCCAGCACTTAGAACAACTTTGGGCACATAGTAGGTCCTCAAAAAATATTTAGTGACTGAATCACTATCATTCCTTTCAGCACTTGGGCTGTGCCAAGCTTTGCTCTAAGTCTTCCAACCATTCTCATGAAATTGTCATAACAGCTCATAACAGAGAGGTAGGTTATCCCCATTTTACATGTTAAGAAACTGAGGCACAGAGTGCTTTAGCAACTAGCCCAAGGTCACACAGTATGCACAATCAGAACCAATTGAACCATCTGCATCATAATCAGTTAACCACAACAGCCACCTGTGATAGGGATGGTCTTTGCCTTTTCATGGATGAGAAAACCAGGGCTCAGAGAGGGTGTGTCACTTGCCCAATGTCACACAGCTGGTAAGCAGCCAAGTCAGGATTTGGGCCTAGGGCTATCTGAAGGGCCACTCTGTCCCCTGCATCAGCTCCTGTCTCTCTATAGATGTTGTCCTTCACTGACCATCGTCCTCTCTCTGGAAACCTCCCGAGGAGGCAGGCTGGCACCCCTGGACATGAAGTAGCCTGTTTCCACATCTGCAGAACATCTGGGTGTTATGAGGTGAAAGCGGATGGGGTTGGCCAGCACTTTGCACCAACCCCGATGTCTGCTCTGTGATGTTCTGCAAGGCACAGTGGGTGGCAATCCCTCCGAGAAGAAAGGGGGACCTGATGCCAACTTCCTATCCCTGTACTCGCCCCCAGCCGGCACCATGCTCCAGGGTCAGAGACAGATTACAGGGATTTTCTGGGGAGGGGGGTTGTGGCTTATTACCCCAGGCCATAGGCACAGCCCCTGGAGACCTCCTTGTCTAGCTTTGGCTCCAGCAGGGAAAGCCCTGTCTTCCCCTTCAAGGGGCATTGGGGCCCCAGAGGGGGAGTGAGAAGAGATGCCATGTGCCCTTCCTGTCTCCTCCCCTGGCCCAGCCCTGAAGGTGGGTCTCAGCGGGGACAGTCCCCTCTCCTGAGCGCCGTCCACTGCCCGACAGGCCTCTCCTTGCATCATGTGACTTAAGTCTGGGCTCCACAGCCCATGAGAACAGATGGGGCAAAGCTGTGGCTTTGGGGCCCTCACAGAAGAGCACCTGCCTCATTACACAAAGATTTAGCATCAGCACGAGGTTCTCAGTGATCCAGCACAGACCCTCTCCTAGGACCCTGGGCACTCAGCAGCCTCTGCTGGGAGATGGAGGCTGAGGCAGCCGCCAGAGCCACAGCAGCCTCTACCCGCCCCTCCCCAGAGACCACCCTGGTGCTGGTCCAGGTTATTTGGAGGATACTGCCATGACCACGGCAAACTTGTCCTCACTGGAGGGTGACAGGCTCTGGCAGGTGGCCTGGATCTCGTTGACGGTGCCGTGGAGGTCAGCCAGGTCGCTGGTCAGGGCTCGTTGGTTCACTGTAGGCGAGGGGACAGAGGCCTCACAGGGACTGCCCTCCCAGCCCAGGATGGCTGGGCCTCTGTCCTGTCACCCCCTCCCCACCCAGGCCACCCGAGTACCTTTGGCAGCAAGGGGCACGGTGGGTAGGTCCTGAGCAAAACCCAGGAGCTCAGGGAAGTGCTGGCTCAGCGATTTGGCAAGAATGTGCAGGAAGGTGGACTTCCCATCCACCGTCTTGGTGGAGTTCAGCTGCAAATGACCCCCAACACAATCCTCCTCAAGGACCCCTTCACACAGCTTCCCTCTCCAGGTGTTCTGGGACCATCTATGGCCCATCTCAGCCTCAGACACCCCAAGGCATTCTTATCTACCAAGGAACTTTTTCTTCCTCTTTTTAAAACAACCAAAGACACCCTGGGGAAGTCTGAGTCGTCAAGCTGCCCCTCCTCTCATCCTAGATGATTCAGGGAAGGCTGGCCTGACAATGGTGGAGGGGGACAGAGGTGGACTTGACTCTGCCCCCCTCCTGGAGCCTCCCCTCCCCACCATGTTTCCAGCTCCTGAGGCTTGGCTTGGAGGAGCCCGACTTCCCCTGCTGCCAACCTTTGATGCCTTCACCTAGGGCACAGCCTGGCTTTTTCCCTGGGTCATGATGCTCTCTAGTCCCTTTGCCACCATCAGCGCCAGGCGCCCCCACAGGTGGAAGAGTCTGGTGGAAGGTGCCCACTCACCTCGGTAAGGAAGTTGATCTTGAAGCCCGTGGTCCTGCTGCTCTCGGGCTGTCCGTCGTTGAGATAGTTGCCCATGGCCAGCACGAACTGTGGGGAGAAGGGGACCATCCTGGGGGGCCTCACACCCACGGATCCGGGGCCACCGCCAGGGTGGGCCTCCAGGCCGGAAGCCCGCGGGGCAGAGGGGCGCAGACCTCCAGGATCTTGGCGAGCCTGCGGCTGTTCCTGAGCTCCAGGGAGGCCTGGCGCAGGCACTGGAGGCTGCCCCGGATCTCCTCTGTCTTCTCCTGGAGGGTGGCCTGGAAGTGCAGGCTGCGCAGGCGGGTCTTGTATTCGGGGACCGACAGCATCTGCCGCGCAGGCGGGGCAAGGAAGTCACCTCTCGGCCGCCAGGAGACCCGCTGTCCCCAGCCGGGCCGCCCCCGAGGGCGCGCCCCGCTGCCGTGCGCCCGGGGCCCCGCGGCGGCCGCACCTGCAGGACGAACTGGTCGGGCTCGCTGAGGCGGCCGGGCGCCTCGCGGAAGGCGCGGTAGCGCTGCTCCTCGTCGGCGTCGGGCGCGAAGAGCAGCAGCTGCGCCAGGTGCGCGGGCTCCAGGCGCCGGGGCTCCATGCTCATCAGCACCTGGCGCAGCTCGGCGGGGCTCAGCTTCAGGTGCGCCAGCAGGATGGCTGCGGGGGTTGGGCGTCGGGCTGGGCCGGGCCGGGGCGGGCCTCCCGGGGCTGCGGGGGCCACGCGGTGGAGCCTGGGGGGCGCCGGGAACGGGGGCGGCCCAGGGACCTGGCGAGGGGCCCTCCCGGGACCGACTGGAGGGTGAGGGCGGGGTTCTCAGGAGAGAGACCTGAAAGCTGGGTGGGGCCTTTGGAGACGGGGCCGGCGAGGGGGCGGGGCTCACGCGACGACCTCCCTCCCAGGTGGGATCCTGCTGGGCAGGGGTCCCCACTCCGCCCGGCGGCAGAGGTCGGGGCGCCCACGGCCTAGTCCTGTCACCCCCCAGGCCCCCGGGACTCTGGGCCCCTCACAGGTGTTGTAGGCTTTCTTGTGGGACAGGATCTCCACCACCTCCTTCTTCCTGAAGGACTCGGGCCCCGGCGCCGGCTCTAGGAGGGAGACTGGGCCAGTTAAGGAGGGGAGGCAAGGCCGGGGTCTCCTGAGGGCTGCACCCACCCCCACCGCAGCCCTGACAGCATCAGCTCGGGTGTCCACGCTTCCTTCAGGCCTCAGCCCCCCATGCGGGGCTCTCAGGGGGCAGGTGTCTGATCCCCCGTGGCCACCTGCTCATGTGCCCTTGCTCCCCTGGGCCCCTGGGACTAAGCTGGCAGAGCAACTGGAACCAATCACCCCCTGACCTCTCAGGTGCTGCTGGGCGGGACAAGGGCCTTTCTCCTCACCCCCCACACCACACTCCGGGGCTGCCTGGAGCCTCCCCCAAAAACTATAGGGAGCTACCCAGAAAGGGGGGCGGGGAGGGAAAGGGGTGGACTGCAAGAACTGTTGGTGGATGCCTCCTGTCCACCCTGTTCTGGCTGTGTGACTTTGAGCAAATCACATAGCCTCTCTGTGCTGCCTCATCAGGAAGAGGGAGTGATCACAGCACCCCCCTCAGAGTTGTCACAGGGACTAATTTAGAGTGCCTAGCATTTGGTAAGCATGAAGTAATCTCCATTTTGAGGTGGGGAAACCGAGGCTCTGAGAAGTTGCATAACTCAGGGATATAGAAAGTAAGTGCTGATCAGGGCAGAGCTGGGGCCCTCAAAGCCCTGGGCAGCCACCGAGGGTCCCCTCAGGGCCATAAGACCACTCACTAGCAGGTTTCTGGGTGCCAAAGTGGAGCTCCAAGTCGAGGTACTTCACCATGTCGCTCAGCTTATCATAATCAGAGTCTTCCCCAAGCTGCGAGGGAGGGGAGAGATACAAAGTAAGGGGGATCAATGGGGGCTGGCCTGCCTCCCCCCTCTTCCCCCTCTCTTCCATCTCAAGAGTGACACTGGAGAGCCCCCATCAGGCCCTGGGATGAACCCGGGGACAGGAGAAGCTAAATCATCCGGGTTATCAGCTGGGGAGCTGGCTTCTCTCCTGGACCGCAGTCCACATAGATGCCAGCAAGTTGAGCTGGGGCAGGGGCAACATGTCCGTAGAGGGGCTGAAGCCGAGGAAGGGGGCGTGGGGAGGTGGCTGAGGGTCTGGCCCTGCTTCAAGGTCTCCTTGGCAGGGAGTGAGTTCACCAGAGCTCCCTGGGCAGAAGGAGCTGGCACTGGGGGAGCTGAAGTGGGGAAAAGCCACGGACTGGAGGGTAGAGAGGTGGCTGTGATGGATGGTCTGGATAAGAGGCGCCCATCTGGTCTGGCCAACTGGGGCCTTGACAGGAAGTGAGGATGGCCAAGTTGCCAGGGGGAGATCCCAAAGGAAGGGTAGGCAGAGAAACAAAGTCTCAGAACATGGCTGCAGGGCAGGGACGCCCAGCGTGCATTTGGACTTGGCCAGATGTGTGATCTGTGTCCCTGTGTCCAGCCTTGGCGACTGGTGGAAGGAATAGAGGGTGAAGCAAGGCTGGAAGATGCAAGGCGGCTGGCACAGATGAGGTCTCCAAGGGATCTGGTGGGTCCTTGTTTGCAACCTTGACCTGCATCTTTATCAACAACATGATAGCTTCCCTGGAGAGATGGGCTGAGGCCAACCTGGCCGGGAGGGCAGGAGACAGAACCGAGATGCAGGACGTGGCACCCAGAAGACACGGCAACCATGCCCAGCAGAGTGTGGCTACATGGGAGGGCATGCTATTGGTTCCGAGATGAAGGTACTGGGATTGAGGATGATGGTGGGCCTGAATGAGCACTGGGACAGGGCAGCCCCCAAAGCTGGAGGGATTCCAGGCCATAATGCTGAGTCTTGTCTCCAAAGCTGCTGCGCAGACCACGCTCCCCCGGCGTGGGGCACCCTTGGGCCCCAGGTCACCTACCTGCCCCCAGATGGTGCCTTCCGAGTTTTCCACCTGCTCCCACCGCAGGCGCTTGACGCTCATGTGGCTGGTCTCGCTGCGGCGGTGGCCCAGGCCTCGGGACAGCACAGGGGGTGCACAGGGCACGGGCGGGGGCAGGGGCGGGGGGGGCGGTGGAGGGACTGGGTGGCTGAGTTGGCTGAGGGGCTTGGCCAGTGCCTGACCAGGGCCCCGGGGCCCATCGAAGGTGCGGGAGCTGGGCTTGGGGTCGTGGAAGGGCAGGGGTGGCGGCGGCGGGGGGCTGAGCGGGGGTGGAGGAATGTGGTCGGAGATGGAGGAGTAGGTGAGGGAGCTGCCCTCCTCGCTGCTGCTGACGCACTCGCTGGCGCTACTCCGCTCGTTGGTTCCGAAGCTGCCCTGGTCATCGTGGAAGCTCATCTGAAGGGGGGCGGTGGAGCAAGGGGGAGGGCGGGGCATGTGCTTGTGTGAAGGGGCTAGCCTTGGGCAGGGGCGGGATAACCTGGGGACGTGGATAGGCTAGTCCAGTGGGTTAGCCTGAGACTGTGGGTGGGATAGCCTGAGAGGGTGTTGGCCTGGGACCAGGAATGGGGTACTCTGTGACAGGGTATATGAGGTAGCCTCGGGCAAGCGGTGGGATAGTCTGGGGTAAAGGTAGAAGAGCCTGGGAAAATGTAGGGCAAGAAATGGGGTGACCTGAGATGGGGTGTATAGGGTAGCCTCGGGCAAGGGGGCAGCATAGCCTGGGACAGGGGTGAGGTAACCTGGGACAAGACGTGTGATGGCCTGAGACAGCCGATAGGACAGACTGAGGCAGGGACAGGGTTGGATGGGGCCCGCCCCCTTCTGACTCCCACACCATGCCTCGCCCTTTCACACACCCCGCCCCCGCATGAACCCCCACCTCCTCATAGTCATTCTCAGGGGTCAGGAAATCATCCACGACGGTGACCCGGGGACCCAGCTGCTCGCTCAGCGCATCCAGGAAGCGGTCCGTGTCCCGGCTCCGCACGGGGCGGGAGAAGGTGAAGAGCTTCCTGCGGCTGGGCGGGCGGGCAGGGGCCGGGCTGGGGGGGCTGTCGGGGCGGACGGGCCCGGGGCCTGGCTGTGGGGAGGGTGCCCTGCTGCTGTCCAGGCTGGCGTAGGGGTGGGACTCGGAGCTGCTGGGGGAGGCCGGGCCCCCTGAGCACAGCGGGTAGTAGCAGGGGGAGGGCAGGAGCCGCTCGCTGGGCCATGAGACGCTGGACAGGGTCCTGGGCCCTGGGGTGGGGGATGCAGCGTGAGGACCCCTCTTCAGCCAGGACCTGCATTCCAGGTGGAGGCTGGAGGCGAGGGGCCCAGGGCAGTGGGCTCTGTGTCCTTGGGCCCACCCCTTCTCCTCTCTGGGTCACCCTGGGTGACCCTGCCAGCCCAGGCTCGTCCCTGAGGGCGATCAAGGAGCACTCCTTCACCCCAGGGCAGCCCAGGCCCCAGGTCGTCTTGGAATGGACATCAGGGTCCCACCAGGCTCCTGGCTCAGGCACTCACACCCACTGGACACACCTGAAGGGCTGAGGGGCCATCTCTAGGCCCCAGACCAAGGGTCATGAGTCACCTCCCATGCCCAGGAAGCCCTTGGCCTTGGATAATGCCATGGGCTCACAGAAGTATCTTATGGGGGTTTCCACCTTCTGAACTGCAGAGGAGCCATTACGTGTGCCCATGAGGCACCATCTTCCCAGCTGTGCCATTCTCAGAACAGTGCATGCACTTAACAGTTTATCCAAAGGCCACATGCTAACTGGGGGACTTCTTTGGGGTGCAGCTCTTGGCTTTTCTAGATCCAGAGCTGGGGTGAGGCTCACAGGGAACATGGGAGGGGCTGGGGCGACCCTGACCTTGGGCCACTAGCCACGGAGGCTTCTGAGGCTCCCCATACCTAGGCCAAGGAGCAGAGGGGAAGCTCCAAGGGTCAATGCATGCTGGGGGCAGGGGGTGGGGGTGATGGCGGTGAAACAACACCCAGCCAGCCAGCCAGCCAGGGCAGAGGCAGTGCTGCCCATGGGAACCGGGGGCGGAGCCCCTACCTGTGGTACCTGCTGGGCTGGGCACTGTGGGGGAGGCCCGGGATTTGGACACGGTCCCCATCTTCCCCTTGAAGCTGCTGTTCAGTCGGGACTCAAGCTCCGCGTAGACGGCTGACATCTGGGGGGAGGCAGGGGTGAGCAAGCCACCCCCAGCCCCACGTGGCCTCAGAGGCCAGGCCTGGGTGGTCTGGGAGGCAGGGATCTTCCCATCCTGGAGCTGCCCCGGGGGCAGCCCGTTTCCCATATCCACTGCCCCAACCAGAGGGCTGAAGGAGCAGGTCTCACCATCTTGGGGTTTGGGGTCTCAGGGAGGGATGTGCCATCACCCGCCTGGCGCTCGCCTGGGACCAGAGGAAGAGGCATCTCAGGGCAGTTGCCAGGACCTGCCGGGGAACTGGGGCGAGTCTGCCACGGGGGTCTGTTCTCCACCCTGAGAGAGCCGGCAGGCCCCGCTCAGCCCTGCTCACCCCCAGGCCCTGGGGATCTCATCCCACCAAGCCCCAATCCGCACCCTCCCTCCCCACCCCAGGGCTGACCGCAGCCGAGGCTGGCCTCGAGGCCCTGGGCACGGAGGCTGCGGCGGCACATGGAGGACGCCCTCAGGGAGCTCCGTGGCTGCAGCTCAGGCTCCGGCTCCGGCTCCGGCTCCGGCTCCAGCTCCAGGTCCGATGTGGGCTTCAGCTCTGCTGTGGGATATGCAGAGGGGGATGGGGTCCCATCTGTCCTTTCAGCCATACAAGGACCCCCATAGGTAGAGGGAGGGCAGAAGCCAGTGGCCCCATTGGCAAACCCCAGGCCCTGGGGCCTTCCCTCTGGGACAGTTCTGGAGGAGAAGCCCTGGGGCCAGAAACCAGGAAACAGGATCAAGAGGGGCACTTTCTCATCTTAAGCATCTAGGACCTCCTGCCTCTGGGGTTGCCACACTCCGTGTTTGCACCAGGCCAAGTCGATGCGCGTGGGGTCTCGTGGGGCAAAATGGAAGGTTTCTAGGCTTAGCCAGCTGTGTGGGCCGTGGGCCGTCCAGCCTGGACCCTCAGCCCTCCCCAGGCAGATCGTGGGATGGGGGTAGTAGCACACGAGGGCGAGCACACAGTAGGTCCACAGGGCTGGACACAGAAGGTGGGGCATGCCTGGAACGTGGCACATCCACAGGGTCTGGACACATTTTCCACTCTCACAGTGTAAAGTACGAAAGGCATGGTTTTGTGGGCTGCTACCAGGTGCACCTTGTCAGGTGATGGCAGGCTGGCTGGGGAGGGCTTCTATCTGCTACATAGGAACAGGTGGGCAGCCGTGAGAAGCAGAGGCTGTTGGTGGCACTGCAGGCCAAGGTGTGCATGTGGGTGTTGAGGGAGGGGGACACTCCAGCCAGGTGTGACCTGACTGAGTGCCCATGACCCAGGCGACAGGCTGGTATGTCTGTAAACAGCCACCACACGATTTTCGTGATCTTTGCCACACTTTCCAGGTTGCAAAGCACAGCCACTGACCCTCTCGGTCACGCGGCAAGAGAATAGGGGTTGTGACCCGCCCTGTTTTGTGGGTGAGGAGAACGAGACCCAGGGAGGTCAGGTGATGTTCAGATGCACCTGCTGCAGAAAGGTCAAGGTGGGGCTCTGCCTGGCCGTGTGTACACCTGGGCCCACAGGTGAGAACAGGTGTCTGGCTCTGAGATGGTTAATTTTACGTGTCAACTTGGCCAGGATACGGTGTCCAGTTGTTTGGTCAAACACAGGCCTAGATGTTGCAGTGGGAGTATTTTGGAGATGGGATTAGCATCTAACATCAGCTGGCTTTAAGTGAAGGAGATGGCCTTGCCCAATCCGTCGGAGAGAGCAGAAAACTGAGGCTTCTGGGAGAAGACGAAATTCTGCCTCATGTCTACAACATCACCTCTGGTCTCAGTTTCCAGCCTGCTGCTGGACCCAGCCCCCAATGGATTTTGGACTCAATCCATTAGCTCTTCCCTGAATTTCCAGCCTGCCAGCCTGCTCCACAGAATTCATACTTGCCAGCCTCCACAATCACATAAGCCAATTCCTTAAACTAAATCTCTTTATATTTATTTTACATATGTGTATATATAATATGTCTGTCCCTGACCGGCACTGCCCGGTGGGCCAGGCGCCTAGCCTCTGCGGTGTTGGGGTGGAGAGGGGGCCGCTTACCCGTCATGGCCGTGTAGCCCAGGAAGCACGCAATCTTCTCCTGACAGAGCTCCTGCTCCTCGTAAGTCAGCAGCTGGTAGATGAACTGCCAAAGGACCTGCTTGGCAGGCGTGTCCAGCACTGGGTAGACGTCGACAATCAGGGTGTCGATGTTTCTGAGGACAGCAGGAGCAGGCGGTCAGACGGTCCATCACTCAGGGGCTCACCATGGGGGGCGGTACTCCTAGGCCCCGCAAGTCAGCCTCACACCTCGGCCCCCAGGCAGGATAGAGGCGAGTCGGAGCGTGGGCTCTGGGGCCAGGCTGCCCAGATTCAAATCCCAGCTCCGCTGCTTACCAGCTAAGTGACCCTTCTCGGGTCACTCAACTTCTCTATGGCTCAGCTCCTCATCTGTAAGAAGGGCATAAGGACAGCACCTACCTCCACAGAGCTCTCATGAAGATTCAAATACATAAAGTGTATTGAGAAAACCAACTCACTGTGTCAGGGAGAACACAGGGAGAAGTGGCCCACTGCCTGCTTTTGTAAAGCAAGTTCTAATAAACCCCCACTATGCCCACCTGGCTGTTTCTGAGCTGTAATGGCAGAGTTGAATAGTTGTGCCAGAGACCGTGGGGCCTGCCAAGCCTAAAATGCTTAATTATCTGACCCATTACAGAAGCAGTCTGCTGCCCTCTGCACTAAATGGAAAAAAAGAAAACTAGATCCTTACATAATACCACATATAGAGGTAAACTCCAGATGGATGAAAGACCAAAGTGTGGAAGATAAAATTATAAACTGAGAAGAAAATGCAAGGAAGCGGATGTGGCTCAAGCGATTGGGCTCCCTTCTACCATATAGAAGGTCCAGGGTTCAATTCCCGGGGCCTCCTGGTGAAAGGCAAGCTGGCCCACGCAGGAGTGCTGGCCGGCGTGGAGAGCTGGCGCAGCAAGATGACGTAACAAAAAGAGACAGAAGAGAGACAATTAGAGATGTAGCAGACCAGGGAGCTGAGGTGGTGCAAGAGACTGAGCGCCTCTCTCCACTCCAGAAGGTCCCAGGATTGGTTCCCGGTGCTGCTTAAAGAGAAGACAAGCAGAGAAGAACACACTGAGAGCAGACAGTGAGCGCAAAAACAAGGTGGGGAGGCAGGAGGAGAAATAAGTAATTTTTTTTTTTTTTAAAAAGAAGAAAATGCAGGGGACCATCTTATGATCTAGGGGCAAGGGAAAGGACTTCTTAAACTTTCAAAAGCCAAAACCCTACGGCCAAAAATGTGGTGAATTTGAGTATATAAAGTTTAGGATATCTGTTCAAAGGAGCACAACGTGGACACGTTAATATGATCCAACAGAAGTAATAATAGTAGACACAAACGGAAGAAGATATTTGCAATGTCTAAAATCAACAAAGAATGATAGCCAGAATGTACAAGGAACTGCTGGAAATCAACGAGAAGAAAAAGCCCAGTAGAACAAAAATGGGCAAAGGATATGAACTGGCAATTTATAGAGGAAAAAACTGGAAAATGTATGCCTGTTAAAAGGTGTTTAAAACAACTCATTTAAAACAATTAGCAATCAGAAAAACAAACTAAATGTAGGTGTAAAAAGATATCATTTTATATCTAAGAGACAAGCAAACCTGAAAAGCTGGGTGGGAATGGCGGCAGGGGGGAGGGGGGGGGCGCCTGATTAAGTGAACTCTCACTGCATTGCTGCTGGGAGTGAAGACGGTGTTGTAGAATGTAACCTGTCACCGCCTTGTCAAATTAAGTAAGCAAATACCAAACACCCAGCACTTCTGTTCTTAGACATACAATTCAAACCTTAGGGAAATGTGCATAAAGATATTCATCACGGTGTTATTTATGATGGAAGAGAAGGGAGGCAACCTGGCTGTTACCGGAAGGACAAACAGGTGAGATACGGTGGCTGGGACGCAGGGGAATTCTGCTGCAGTTTTTACCAAGGTATTGGACGTAGACACAGCAGCATGGGTAGATCTCAAACAGACAGCATTTAGGGGGGAAAAGTCAGATACAGAACAAGACGTAGAACACAATGTTGATGTAGGGTAGAAATGCATCCTACAAAACACCAAGGCTCACTTTTCAAGAACGCGTTCAAACCAAAGGATGCCCCTTAAACTCGCCAGAAGGACGGCCCTGCTGGGCGAGGGAAGGGAGAGGGGGGACAGGAAGGAAAGGGGAGGCGGGACCAACCCCATGGCCATCAGGCCATGAGTGGCTAAGCAAAAGGCCTCTGTCCACACTGCCATGTTATGCGGCCGAATCAACAGACAGGCTACAGCTTGGGTAAACTTTGTGCTGAGTGAAAGAAGGCAGGCACAAAAGGTCACGTGTTGCACGAAAGTCTAGAAAAGAGAACTCTACAGAGACAGAAAGATCAGTTATTGCTTAGGGCCGGGAGGGGATGGGGGAGAGAGGGTGAGGAAAAGTTCTCAGCTACCTGTGGCAGTGGTCGCACAGATGTGTGAGTCGACTAAAAGCCGTGTAAATGCACACGCTGAATGGGTGAATTGTATGGTAGGTGAATTATAGCTCAATAGCGCTGTTTTCACACAAGGGTGAGGGGGCGAACAAGTTTGGGGCTTGGCCCCCCCCCACCATGATGAGCCCGGGCAGAGGAGGGGGCTAATGCAGCCTGCTGTATCTGAAGTGCCAAAAGAGAGACCCCCCAACCGACCCCTGGGGCCTGGCCCCAGTTGAGTGTAGGTCTCCCCAACAACTGCACGGCTAGGAGGCATCAGGGTCACCCCAATTGCCCCCACCCTGCAGGCTCCTTAGAGCCTCCTGCGGGGAAGGGGGTGAGGAGGCGCAGGCAGGGAGGCAGGGAGGGGAGTGAGACCACCTGTGCTGGAAGAAGCTTTCCAGGGCCCGGCAGACCCCATAGCGCTCAGGGGGTGTGAGCAGGTGCTCCAGCTGCTGGCTGAAGGTCCTCCCCTGGACCCGGATGCTGGAGGGCAGGATCTCCGCCACCCACTGCAGGGAGGTGAGCGCCGACGACGAGTTGGGGGAGTCCAGGGAATCGGAGTCTGCTGGGCCCACAGGCAGGAAAGGCACCCCTGAGCCCGCGTGCCTGGGCCAGGGGGGTTCCCTGGGAGCTGGGGACAAGGGACCTCCCGAGCTGGGGTGCTGCCCAATGCCACACATTGGGAGACACACTTGCTGCCTACAGCTGGCCATGGGGATGGAGGGAGAGCCCCAGGCAGGGTCCCCAAGACTGCTGCATGAGGGGTGCTGACCATCCTGGGGGGGGCGGCCTTGAGAAGCAAAGCCCAGGTTTGGGGGAAGAGCAGGGTCCTCTGCAGACCTCACATGCTCTGGGGCCTCATAAACCCCAGTGGAATGGCCGTGGCAGTTGCGAGTGGGGGTCTCACCGCTGGCGAATGGGACAAGCCCCTCCTCCACCACCAGCGTGGGCATGGCTCCACTGCCCTGCAGCATGGACACCACCTTGTCGTGGGAGCAGTTCCTGCCAAGCAGAGGCGGCCCAGGAGGGCCTCACCTGGGTGAGCCCTGTCCATGGCCACCAGCCAGACCTCCCCGTCCAGCCCGCCCTCCACAAGTCCACTGCTGGGCCAGGCCTTGGAGCCAGAGCCCCTGCCTCTCCTGCTCCCACATCTGCTCTGCAGGAGAAGCCCCAGGCCTGGGCCACCTAGGTCTGCTGCCCCGGGCCTGGCTTGTCCACATACGAGGGGGTCAGGCCCATGTTGTCCCTAGGCAGGGCCTCCCCGTCGCAGGCAAGATGTGGAAGGTCCATCAACTCTGTCCCCAGTGTGAGGCACGGGTTGAGTGGGCCCCACAGGTCATTTCAAGGATGAACTGAGGTCCTGGCTAGGGTGGGGGAACAGGCCCAAGATTCCCCGTAGGAAGATGACCGACCCTGGGGACCAACTGGCCAGAAGAGATGGGGGCTGTCGCCAAGCTCTGGGATCCCCAATAGCCTCTGACCTCATGTCCAGTCCGTTGAGGAAGAGGATCCGGTCCCCCGACTTGAGGGAAGCATTGTCAGCTGGGCTCCCTGGGGGCAAGAAGAGAGGGTCAGCTGGGCAGGGAGCGCTCTGGACCTGGGGGTGCCTGGAGACTCAGGGAACCTCCAAGGACACCTGGGGAAGGTGGCAGAGGAGAGCCAAGTCCAGGTAGGGAGACCCCGCCTGGGCCCTCGGTGCCTCCCTGATGCCAGCTGTTCCAAGGAGGGCGCGGCCCCTGGGCAGGGGTGGCAGAAGCCTTGGACCCTGACTAGGGGCGAGTGTCCTCGGGGCAGCTTCACGGGGTCAGCAGGGACCTGTCATGCCCTCGGCTCTTTGGGAACAAAGAAAGGTCTGGAGAGCAGTATTTCTGCCTCCTCCACAAACTCCCCGCAGAAGGGGATCTTGGTTTCTTCTATAAGACCCAGACATCGATTGTCTTTGAATTTATTGTCAGGGAAAATGCATCTTATTTGGGGATGGTGGTCTCCTCCTGCCGGCTGAATCTCCTCCTCTGCCTCGAGGCCCCGAGGGTCAGATCTGCCTCAGCACCTCATACTTGGAAGGGTGGGGTGGGAAGTTTGCTCCTGTGTATACAGATATTTTTCTTTAGACTTCTTTTATTTGTAGTCACTAAAAACTTGATTTGGAAGAAAGTGGAGGAAAATAGTAAATGGCTATATAAAACATGCTCTCTGGGAAGCGGGTGTGGCTCAGTGGATAGAGCCCCCGTTTACCATATGGGAGGCCCGGGTTCGCGTCCCGAGGCCTCCTTGTGAGGGCACGCCGGCCTGAGCAGTGCGGTGGGCTGATGCAGCAACCTCACGGCAGGAAGCGGGTGTGGCGCAATGGATAGCGCACCCGTTTACCATATGAGAGGCCCCGGGTTCGCTTC
>JAQZBX010050072.1:0-19750 GCA_029593785.1 Cabassous unicinctus | reverse complement strand
TGCTTACATAAAACCAGCAAAAGTAGGGGAGAGGAGAACTGAAGAAATCCATGCTTTTGGATGTCTGAAAATTTGAAGAGGAGTTTCAGAAATTAAATGTTTATCATGGGTCTAGGAGCCAAGAGTGAGAAGCTTTGTCGTCCCCAACAAGAGATAGATGTAAAGTACTTCTAGCCTGGAGATGGGGAAAAATGGGGGGTGATAGAGTTGTTTAAACAAGATATTTTAAGTTATTTCCAAGAGAAGCAAAGAAAAAAAAAAATAACAAAAACAAACAAAAAAACTTGTTCCATTAAATTAGGAAGCCCCTGTGACTTTTGTTTTTGTTTTCTTTATTTTACCCCTGAAATCAGAGATGTCTTTTGCTTTCTTAAATTTTTTCCAAATTAAAAAAAAATACATATATATAGAAACTAGAAAAACATATGAGCGAGAACATGCTATGTTGATGTTTTTAGGAGCAGAACAATGGAATAGAAGTGTCATCTAAATATTTTCATGTTTTAGTTACTTTAATAATATTAATATTAGTTTCTATAATAATGGGTGTAACCATTGGCCAATTTGATGTAATTATGAATTCCAAAAATATAATTGGATCATGCTTGTAAACTGATCTGTTAATCTGGGCATGATTAGGTTATGATTAGGGTGTTGAGCCCCACCCCTTGGTGGGTGGGGAATCAAATATAAAAGGCATGGCAAGAACGGTTTTCAAGAAGCAGTCTTTTGAGAAGCAGTTTTGATGTTGGAAAGAAGGCCCCAGGAGAAGTGAAGCAAGCCGTTCGCCTGATCATCTACAGTTGACCTTGTAGAGGAAACAGGAGCTAAGCCCGGAGAGAAACGCAGCCCCAGAAAGAGAGGAACCCAAGAAGCCTGAACCCTGGGCAAATGTCGGCAGTTGTCTTGCTCCAACACGTGACAATGGACTTTGGTGAGGGAAGAAACTTCTGGTTTATGGCCTGGTAACTGTGGACTTCTACCCCAAATAAATACCCTTTATAAAGACCAACCCATTTTTGGTATTTCACATTAGCACCCCTTTGGCTGACTAATACAATGGGTAACATTTAAATGCTTACTATAATTCTCAAAACTGGTTTAGGAGTTAGGTATTATTATTGGTCCTATTTCACAAGCACGGAACTGAGGTTCAGCAACTGAGTTGAGGTCATACAGTTAGCAAAGGAGTAGCTAAGGTTTGAATCTTGATCTGTCTCCTGAGAACGTGCATGCCATTAACCGTGAGTATAAACTTTCAGTCAAACAGGGAAACTGCCTCTTGGTTTCATATGAACTGTCCTTGACTCTCCACAGCCATAGTGTACTTAAATTGGGGGAAACAAAATGATAAAGGAAGATTTTGCTGAAAATGCAGGGGACAGCATTTTAAATATTTAAACTTCTGAGGTATTAGTTGCTGGAAGTGATGCTCATTGATGAGCCATGAGCGGGACACTCTCAGCCCAAAAAATGCCATTCTCTTGCCTAATACGCTTTTTTTCTTTGGCAGCACTTGTACCCTTCATTCTAGGGCCTGACAGCGTGGGCTGCTTAGGAGGTGTACAATGCATGTTTTGTGTTCAGTAGATATTTTTGGACTGAAGTGAACATTCTCCATCAAAAGGATGCTCAGGTGTCGCCTGACCTCCATGAAGCCATCTCCACCAGCCACTGCTGTCTCGCAGCATTCTAGGGTCTGTTCCATTTGGCCCTTTGCTGGCTCCGACTTATCTCATGAAGGTTAACTAAGGATTACATGAGATTCATGTAAATAAACATACCTGGGCAGATAAGTTTCTTTGCAGATGTAAAGCAATATTATCATCATACATGCTGCTATATACATGAACTTGGAAGTCATACTTACGAGTCTATGTATATTTTTAATAAATATTGAGGCCATATTGTGGGCCAAATAATATTTGATTATAATGTCACAACAGCTTTGATAGGTAGATGTTACCTTTGCCTCTGCTTTTACCAACGAGGTCTCTGAGGAGTAGAGAAGTTGTGTATTTCGACCCATCACTCAGAGTGAGGGATTGTCTCATCAAGGATTTAAATTTAACTCCATCTGACACTGAAACCTGTGCTCTGAACTACTTTTAAAAAATCTCTAAAACCTGCCTTTTTTGGGGGTCAGGGGAGGGAGTCATTTTGGCTTACAGGTGTGACTGTATGTTTCTTTAAATTTCCTTCAGGATTATAATGAAAGCGCTTTGATAAAAGGGATTACATAATCTCAGCTGATTATATTTCTTTGACTGAGCCCATCGTGAGCATGTGTATCTACGTGGTATAATGCCTCACTTTTCTCTGCCCCCTCAGTCTGTTCTTCTGCCTCAGAGTGGGGAAGATTTTAATTCCATCATCAGAGATAAAGCTTAAAATGTAATCTTAGAAGATGCAACACTGACCTTGAAATTACACAAACTAACAAAAATATCAAATAGGCCCTAGTTATAAGGGTGGAAGAAAATGTCCCTGGGTGACTAAAAGGGGCAAAGAAATGGAGTCAGGAACTGAGAAGAGAAAGAACACTGAGAGTCAGGGACCTCCAAAATAAAATTTTCATCCTTCAAAATTTTGCCAAGGACCAAAACTCTGGTAATCATTAGAATAGTTCACTGATATTTCCAGTTCTTTGTATCTATGGCTCACGGTAGGACTGTACTTCCCAAACCCTTCAAGTTATGTGTGACCATGGGATTTGTTTTGGCCAATAAAACCTGAGTGGAAGTGCCAGCATCCATCCAAGTGGAAGCCTTGAAAAGCCAATGTGTGAATCACCAGGTTCCTGGTCACAGCACAGCAGTTGATGGTGGAGCCCCTGTGCCCTAGGAATTAGGATGTGGGCAAGAGTGTCCAGTTGACCTGTGATGGTAGTAAAGCATGAGTGAAGACTAAGCCTTGTTAGTAACCACTGGTATTTGGGAGTTTGTTCTACTGTAGCTAACCTAGTCTTTACTGACTGATATATACACCTAGCACTTTGCTGGACACAGTCACTATTGGAATAGAGCAGTGGGAAAAGTGGAAGGGTGATTGGCTTTCATTATGTAAATATTTGGTATAACCATATTTATTTCTCATCCAAAATTGCAGCTGTGATTACATGTTTTCCCATCTTGTAAGTCCTTAGTGTTTATTCAGCTCCTATAATGGTTAGTTTTATGTGTCAATGTGGCGAGGTTATGGTGTCTAGTTGTTTGGTTAAACACTGGCCTAGATGTTTCTGTGGAGATATTTTGTAGATGGGATTAGTATACCTACAATCAGGTGACATTAAGTAAAGGAGATTATCCTTGATTACGTGGGTAGTCCTCATCCAATCAGTTGGAGGCCTTAAGAGGACAGAACTGAGGTTTCTAGAAGAAGAAATTCTGCCTCAAGATTATACCATCTATTCCTCTCTAAGCTTGAATTCAAGAGTTCTACATCTACTCTTGCCTGAGTTTCTAGTCTTCAGGCCTGCTCTACAGATTTTAAACTTGCCAGTCTCCACAATTGCATGAGCCAATTCCATAAAATGAAGGTGTCATCTCTCTCTCTCTCTCTCTCTCTCTCTTTCTATCTATCTATATATATATCTTGTTGGGTCTGATTCTCTGGAATACCTACTGTATATAGAGAAACCAAAGAGATTGAAAAACAACTTTCCTATGTGTCAAAACAAGGCTATAAATTATATGAATATGTGCAATTTAAATGAGTGCTTCTCTGTTATCGTTTTTATTATTCATCACCTCAAGAAATATTGTAGGAGAGACAAGTGCTATTCGCTTCATGTCATTAATACAGAAAGTGAAGAACACAGTATGTTAGTGGCTTGCTTGGAACTAGATGGGGTTGTCACTGGGCAACTCTCACTATCTGCCCCCTTTGTTCTTCTTGGCACCAGGATGGGAAGAGGCACACAAATTATGTAATTGTTTATACCAAGCTAATAACTTGAAGCATGCATGAGTCTAGCAACATAATATCATATTGGAATGTGACATTATTAAAACTTCCTAATCCCGATGCCTACAAAATTAAGAAATTAAGAATATGTTTTCTAAATGGAAATGAAAGTATGTTAAAACTTAATAATAAATATTTAATTTTAAAATTAGAGAAATGATAACACAAACTCTTTTTTTACCCCTTAGAGGGGTGAGTCTTATTCAGCATAGTTAGCTCCAGTTAGATCAATTCCGTGAACAGCCACTCAGAAAGATAGCTTTTGCCTATAGGCACTGGCAAGAAAAGTGTGGACTTAGTTGCTGGAGGCAGAAGTTGGAACTTGGTCTATTAGCTTCTGGCCAGTTCTGTTGCTACCAAACAAGGAATAAGCAAGGTTTTTTTCTTGGGATTGCCCCTGGGACCAGTCTTTCTCATCAGCCTGTTCAGTAATTCTCTTCTCCTTTTAAAAAAAAAATATTTTATTTGTAAGTCTTATTCCTCCTAGCTTATTTTTAATATTTTTCAGTTAGAGAAGTTATAGGTTTACAGAACAATCATGCAGAGAATTCAGAGTTCCCATAGACCCCCTTGCACACATGGTTTTCCCTATTATTAACATTTTGCATTAGTGTGATGCCTTTCTTACAATTGATGAAAGGATATTATCTTAATTTTACTATTAACTATAGTTCATAGTTTACATTAGGCTTCACTGTTTGTGCTGTACAGTCCTATATTGTTTTTTTTTTAATTTATTCTAGTAACATATATACATATAAAATTTGCCCTTTTAACCACATTCAAATATATAATTCAGGGGCTAGAGTTATATTCACCATGTTGTGCTACCATCACCACCATCCATTACAAAAGCTTTTTCATCTCTCTTATAAGGAGATTTTAAAGCTTCAGGCTCTCAGCAAGCTATTTCTCATCTGAGAACCCTTTTGCTAGAGAACTCAAACCACGTGTCATGTACAAGTCACAGTCATAGCATCTGTTGCTCAGAGTCAGGCTTTGTGAAGCTTACCATAGTGTCTCCTGAGTTTCACCTCGGGCCATTACTGCTTTCTTTTAGCCACTGACCCTTTAGGAAACATACTCCCTCCCTGATTTCTGAACTCTTTTCTTCTTGACAAGGTCAACTTTCACAGGTGACACACACCCTCTTCCTTTTCTGATCCAAGTCACCCTTTCCCTACTTCACTTTTATCTGATTCTTTCTTGAGACAGTTTCATTGCACTGTGCTCCATTCTGTCACTTGCACTGAGATTCACATTCCAGGTCCAGGTCCACATTGACATAGCAACAGCATTTCTATAAGTAACTCCTCTCTATGGCCAAAAGTTCTACCTAAGATGGATATAATTATGAAAGAAATTATGCCAACATACCATATTCTTTCCCTGGGATGGGCTAGTGACCTTTGGGATATATTTAATTTTTTATACCTTCCTTCATTCCATCTTTGAAATTAAAATTCATGCCATTTTTTTTTGAAGTCCAGGACAACATATGTTGCTGGTGTTTGTGAAAAAACATTGCAGTTCTTACTTTAGAAAGGCCTCCTTCCATTCTTATAGCAAAGGATTAATATTTAAATTCATAATGTTCTTGAAGCTGGGTGTAAGTAACTTTGTCATAGAAAATGACCTAGTTCTCAATTTATGTAAGATTTTGGTAATTCTCACGTGCAAACTCCCTCTGAGACAGTAAACGGCAGATTCCGAAGAGACACAGTTGGGAAGCAGAGATAGGGGAGCTGCTGCAGAAAGTACATATTGTCCAGGGTTATCTGGCATCCTGGATTTTCAAGATTGTCTGAATTTTTGTTGCCTTCTCTGCCATTCTGGCTTGGAAAGCCTTGTGGAGATGTCTTTCAATTAATATCCCATGACTGGATTATTCAAGATCAGTGTGGCCCTCACTGTCTAATGACTGGATCGAGCTTTAATTGGGGAGACATGTTAATATGTTCTGCAAAATTGTAACTGACTGACCTTCTCTCAGACATAGAACTCAGAAGCCCCCTTTCCATAGCCCACACTCATCCCTTAGACTGGAAACACTATTAAATTTTCCAAGGTCATTTTTGCCACCATGAACTCCTCCTGAACTCTTAATTAGGTACAACAAAGATACAATGTCTTAAGGAGATAGAAAGTGGTCAGCCCACTCTTCCAAAAAACCGGTTTTCAGAGAACCAGTAAGTCCCTTGTCAGCACGAGGAAGGACTTGTGAGTTTTTATTATTGCCTATTTTCTCTTTCCCACATGTGATCATTGATTAGAGGTGAAGTAAGTCCTTCTCTGGGTGGGGCAAGAGGCATGTATAAGGACTTGTTTCCTTACAATTTTGTCTTTCGCTTCATTTCTACAGTTCTTCAGCCAGCTCACAGCACTACAGGGACCTTGGGAATGAAACACAAGATCCTGACATGCTACAAATAAAGTCAAATGCAGTGAGTAATCTCAACTCAGCACAGCTGAGAGGGCCTGGGTCAGGCCTGGAAGTTATTAGCCAAAAAATCAGACCAAACATTAAGATGAAAATGTTGGCAGCCGGTAAAATACAAAACAACAACAACAAAACCCACAAAAAAACAACAAAACAGCAACTCATTCCTTTGGGTCTCCCTGTCTTTCTGGATCTTGAGTTCTCATACTGCATTCAAGTTGCAAGGGGGTCCTGCTCTTTGCAGAGACCATGTAGGACCTGGGGGCCTTGCTAGAGCAGAGTATGCCTTTGCCTGGCCCACCTTCGCTTCTGGGCATCAGCCGATTCCTTACAAACCTTAGCATGCCCACAGTCCAAAGCATCGGACCCACTGATGCCCCTTAAAAGCCTTAGGAAAGGGCTGGATACTTACAACCTATAAATATCAAACAACAGAGCCCTGTGTCAGCTGTGTGTGAAAATAAGTAACTAGCCATTCAATAAGAAGAGATGAGGGAAGGGTGTTAAGCTACCTCAAAAAAAGTTGGGCAAGGAAAAAGGGAGTGTTCCCTATTAGGACATGGAGGGGGAAAGGGAAATTCCCCAAACAACAACAACAAAAAAATTGGACAAGGCCAATCAAGTAGGGAGATGGCCCTGAAAAGACTGGATGATGTGAACTGACCCTGGAGCTGAGACTAAAAGAAAATGCCAAATTCTCTTTTTCCCAGAGGTCAGCTGGTGCCTGCGGTCTAGCATTGGGGTTATTAGGCCATAGCTGAAGCCTCTCTGGCTCAGCTTCTCTCTTCCAAGGCCCATTACTACCCAAGAGGCTAGTAGCTGCTAAATCCAACTGAATAAAATGAATCATGTAATCTTTCTCCCTGCATATTTTATGATTAGGGAAGATTTGAATAGAAACTTCAGAAAGGTCACCCTCAATTTAGATGTTGGATTAATATTCACTGTCTCATAATTTTATACACTGTTTCCTAGGTAGAATTCACCTGATTAAGTGAAAAAAAAGAAGTGACCTGAAACATCTAAAAGACAAGGTCTAGTTTAATAAGAATAAAGGGTTTCAGCCTAAGTTTTCCTCTCTAATTGAAGATTGTAATGGTATGGCCACTGAAATGGTATGATTCCATTCTAACACATCTAAAGATATTTACCATAGCTGGCAGAACAGATTTGCTTCTTCTCAAATTATTTGTTCCTTTCTCAATGTTTATAAAAGTAGGATCTGTAAAAGACTCATTTTAAAGCAACTAACTGACCCATAGGTGCATACCAAATACAAAAATCGTCAAAATTCCAATGGAAAAACATTTCACTGGATCATTGCATTTTAGTGAATAAATATATACCTAGAGGTTGCTGATGATATCTAGCCCTGAAAAATGACCCAGTTAATACACATAATCAGTGATGTACAGGAGTAGCTAGAATTGCCTGGCAGGAGCTGATTTTGTTTATCTCTTCCCAGTTCTGCATTCAGTATTCTCATTTTGGTAGTTTGACATTGGCCATGATAGAGTATTTGCACAAGGAAATAGACAAACTCTACAGACAAGGCTTTTTTTCACACCCCTTTCACTTCCCACCCACCCCAGCCAGTTAAACATTTATCAGCATACCATCACACAAAATTCTACTTCATAGTTGAGTCTGATTTTTTGGAAAAAATATTGATATTTATCTGTTATAGGTCATTATACAAGTTCATTGGTTCATCAAGAAGATAGGTGCTAGCAACATTTCAATTCAGAGATGCGTGTGGAGACAAAAGCAGGATTCTCTGATGAATTACCCCAGGGGTTTCTCAATTGATTGGCAACAGCTAGCCAATACCCTAGGTTCCCCAGCCAGCAAGGGGGAGTCTATGCCCTGATACAACTTCACACAGATCCGAGGGCCCCAAATCTCTAGGTGGTGGGCAGCTGGGCTTTTCCAGACCTTCCCTTTAAACACCTGGCACATATGCTCAGGCTGCAGGAGGCTTGGGTCCAAAATGTTTGTTTACTCCATACACGTCTGCTCACAGACTTGCCATATAAAAAGGAGACGGCAACAGCAGAACAAGTCCCTTTTCTGGACCCCAGATCCTTGTGCTTCAGCCCAAGCATCTCTTTCTGCAGGAAGCCAAGGGAACAGGGACCCATGCATCCACTAGCTTTCTGCCTGTGAATCCCAGCTTGGGCCAAATGATGGTGTTTACTCAGAGTCTTTGCATAATGGTGGGGAAGCACACAAAAATCCTACAACACCTGCATTCACCCACTGAGTCAGCATGTTCACTGTGGATGTCATACACCTTCCTATTTACAAAGCAGCCTAGCAGTGCTTACAAAATTGTTAACTGAAATGTTTCTCTAATAAGGCAGTAAATGAACATTCTTATATGGTAGTTTTCAATACGTAAAAGGAAGTGAATTTAATATAGGACCCTTTGGTATAAAGACAGAGGAAATGGATTCTAGTATTTAATTGCAGTACATTATAAATTGGCAGGGGACAAACAACATTTTTCCATTCATCTCCTTTTTTGGGGGGTGAAAAACAAAACCAAAGCCACCCAGGCATTTGGTGTTACCAACATACCCTTCATTTTCCCACAAAAAATACAATCACCCCTCCTTCCATGCATATGTTCATATCCCCCTCCCCACAGAAATCAAATACAAATTTAAAGGAGAAAAAATTGATGCAGGCCCGAATTACCATGTCCATTCTTATGTTTGTAAAAGTCTAAATTTAAAAAGGGAGATAAAGAGAAAAATGCACAAACAAAATTTATAAGCTGCTGGAGTTCAGCCATGAAATATGATTGAGATTAGAAGGGTGAAATTCTGGTCAAGCTCTTGATGCAAAAGGCCCACTTGTCTGTAACCAGATGTGAATCATAACATCTCCATGGTGAGCAGCAGCCAGTGGTATTTTCATGTTGGAATTAGAGGATGAGAATTTTGATGGTTTATTGATTCTAAGACTTTGGGGCTAAACTCAGATTTTTATCTAACATGAAACTCTTGAGGGCCTTCTAAAGAATACAACCTGACTTTTTGTTGGACTGACCCTGACTGGCTCCTTTGTTTCTCTACACAGATGGTTCCATGGTCCTTACCCTATCGTGAAGCTACCAACAGTGTACCCAGGAAGTGGGAAATATTACTCAGAGAACCCAGAAAGAAGACTGGTTTGATGTGCTCAGTGTTTCAACATAGGCCATCTTCTTTCCTAGTCTGGAACTCTTGTTCCAGTGAACCTTATGCCATATTAAGTAATGTTACTTTTCATTCATAACGTTTTCATTTGGGGGTGAGACTATTGTTATTTGACAATGTTGTATATTCATTTTATTCTTTATGGGAAAGTCAGTGCAACCAAGAATATCAGCACTGACATATACCACCAAAAATCATCAGGTGACAAGCAAGTAAAAATGTCCCAAGAAATGCTGAAACAAACCGTTATAACTCACGCCTAGTTCTTGAGTGTTTTCTTATTTCAGATACTTCATCAAGGTAATGCTGGTGATCGTGGGGAACATGGGAGTTGACATTTGAAGGTAGAAAGTAAGCTGAATTTGAAAGTAATGCTGAATTTGAAGGTAGAAGGTAATGCTCGTGGAAGTGGAAATTGGTACAACTTTTCTGGGAACTGATTTGCCTCTATGGGGTCAAGGATCTTAAAAATGCTCAAATTATTTGACCCAGTATATCTCTACTAGAAATTATTCAAAGAAAAATTTATAATAGCACACAAATGAACAAAACAACCAAAAATCCTTAAATGCCTAACAATAAGGGATGAGATGAAATAAGGGATAAGATGAAACCATGTTACTAAAAATCATTTTTGCAGAATACTTAAAGTATTGAGATACAGTCACAATATTATGTTAAGTGAAAAAAGAGAGATACCAAACCGCATCTAGAGTATGTTCTCAATGTATACACATACACACAAATACAAAAGCAGACATAGACAAAATACTGGGAGGAAATATGACAATATTTGGAGTAGTTATTTCAGGGTGGAAGGGAATAATGATGAGCTTCCTTCATTTTTACTTATAATTCTTCATATTTTCCAGCAGTTTATGTTGAGCAAGTGTTACTTATATTTTTTCCAGATATGTATTTATAATTGCAAAAGTGATATATAAATAACTGTATAAACCTCAAGAATTACAGACTTTTATAAAATAAAAGATGGAAATCCTCTCCCTAAACTCATGTCACTGAGCTGTCACTGCTTAATGGTGGGAAAAATTTCCAGACTGTTTATGTGTAATATGCATGTACACTATGCACATAGATATACATTTATGTAATTATTATATAAAATATAATGCTAAACATATTGTTCTGAAATTTATTTTAACTTAAACAAAAGAACTTGGACATCTTTCCAGGTTATCATTTTTAAGTTGTGTTGTTCCTGCAATGCAGGAATTGCATTGCATTATGCAGCTGCATTTATTTAACTGATCCCTTGGATGGTTAAGGTTTTTTCTGCTGTTCTACCACTATAATGTGTTAGTGTGTTCTCATTGCACACGACGATAAATATTTATTTAAGATAAATTTCTAGAAGTGAAATTGCTGGGCCAAAAGCTATGCACATTAAAATTTTGATAAAGACTACTACATTGCCCTCCAAATATTGCTCCAGTTTACACTTCCATTAGTATGTGGGAGCACCTTCCCCCCTCATACTTCACCAACATTGAGTATTATCATTTCTTTTAATGTTCACCAGGCTAATAAATATAAAGTATTTCATTGCTTTATTATGTATTTTTCTGATAACTAGTAAGAATAATTATATAATACCTTAAAAAATTATTCTTTTATATAGGAAATACGGAACAAGGTACAGAGTTCAAAAGGTACAAAAGTCTTTCTCCTTCTAGTGACCCAGTCATCCGTCTGCCTTCCCTAAAGGCAACCTATTCCCAGTTCATTTTGTATCCTCCTAGAAATAGTCTATGTTAGTTTAAACATTACATAAATTTTCTCATATAATTAGTAGCAAACTATATACACTCTCATTAACCTTAATGTAATCCCAATAGGTTGTATATTGAATATTTCTTTCCATAACAGTGTATATAGAGCTGCCATTTTCTTTTTATGTCTGCCAGTAATTCATTTTTATGGATGCATAATTTGTGTAATCAATCCCTAATTACTGGACACTTAGGTTGTTTCAAATTTTTGCAATGCTGCAATAAACTTCTTATAATTCCCCACAAGTAAAAATGTATACTTAGGATAAATATCTAGGAGTGGAATTGTTGGGCTGTGCATTTTCCCTTTGATAGATGTAACCGTATTACCTTTTAGATAGATGGCAATGGCACCTGCTCTCACTACCGTCAGCATCTTATGAGAGAACTTGTTTCCCTACACTTTCACTAACCCAGTGTGTATATGTTTACTAAACTTATGAGTTTTATGAATCTGACAGGTAGGGATGCACTTTATTGCTTGCATTATTTTTGTGTGCGTGATAACTTTTTATAATTGATGAAACAATATTATGATTATACTATTAACTATAGCCCACAGTAAACTTTAGAGTTCACTGTTTTGGTTGTATAATACTATGGTTTATCAAAAGTTTTTATTCTAGTAACATATATACAACCTAACATTTCCTCTTTTAACCACATTCAAATATATAATTCGATGATGTTAATTACATTCACAATGTTTTGCTACCATCATCACAATCCATTACCCAAATTTTTCTATCACCCCAAACAGAGACTCTGTACTTATTAAACATTAACTCCTCATTCTCTATCCCTACCCTGGCCTCAGGTAAACTATATTCCACTTTCTGACTCTAATTACTTCATATCAGTGATATCATACAATATTTGTCCTTTTCTGTCTGGCTTATTTCACCTAACATGATGTCTTCAAGGTTTCTTTCATGATGTCACATGTATCAAAACTCAATACTGTTTTACAGCTGAAAAATATTCCATTGTATGTATATATCGCATTTTGTTTATCCATTCATCTGTTGTTGAGCACTTGAGTTGCTTCCATCTTTTGACAATTGCAAATAATATTGCTATGTATTTGCACTTTTCCAGCACTACTTGTTGAAAAGGCTATCCTTTCTTCACTGAATTGTGTTGACACCTTTTTCATATATCATTTGATCACATTTGCCTGGGATTATTTCTAAACCCTTATTCTGTTCCATTGATCTTTGTGTTTATCCTTATGCCAATACCAAACAGTTCTGATTAAATTAGCTTTATAGTAAGCCTTGATATCAGTTAGAAACATCCTCAAACTTTGCTTGTCCTTTTAAAAAAATTGTTTATGTTTCCATTAAAGTTTTAGGATGAGATTTATCAAATTCTACCAAAGACTATGTTGGGATTTCAATTTGGATTGCATTGAGTCTATATATCAATTTGTGGATAACTGACATCTTGACAATTTTGAGTCTTCTACTCTATTACCATGGTAACTTTCACCATTCATTTAGGTGTTTAATTTCTCTCAGGTCATGTTTTGAATTTTTAAGTGTATTAAACCAGTATCATTTTAAATTAAAATCTTGGTTTAAAGTAATGCTTCTCAAAATTTAGCATGCATCAGAATCAATTGGGAGGCTTGTTAAAAACATAGATACCTGGGCCCAGAGTCCTGCTACATTCTCTAAAAGAGTGACAAGAGTCCCCTGAATACATGGACAGTGCCTAGTGAAGGAGGACAGATCATTATGCCAGACCCTTGATATTGATGATTGTACTTATGAACCTTTCCTTGTGAAATTAAAACTTAGCCTATTATTATATATTGCCTAAGAGTTACATCCTGAAAGAGTCCTTGTTACTCAAATGCAGCCTTTCTCTAAGCCAAACTCACCATGTAGATTCACTGCCTTCTCCGCCGGCATGGGGCATAACTCCCAGGGATGAGCCTCCCTGGCACTGAGGGATTATTACCAACGCTAACTAGTAATGCATCTGGAAAGACTTTGACTGAAAGGGGGAAATATTAAATACAAATGAGTTTTTATGGCTAAGAGATTTCAAAGCGAGTCAGGAGGTCATTCCAGAGATTACACTTATGCATGTCTAAGCAGAATCTCATTGGTTGCTACAGTAAATAGTGCCTCAAACAGTGGGGCTCCTGAGGGCTCTAGAGACATCTTGACACTATTAGCAGGGCAGATAATCTCAGGAATGCAACACCCTGTCAGTGGGCCTTACTTTTGAATTTATGCCCCCCAATGTAACAGAGTTAGACTCATTTATAATTTCCCTACACATGGTTCTTCTGCCCCATTTATTTCAACCCTAAATTTTTTACAAATTTTAAGGTGATGCTGATGTAGCATATCCAGGGACAACATTTTGAGATCCACTGTCTTAAGGCTTTTTTAGACCACACACATAGCATGAATTAGAGTTCCAAACCCACATGAGGAGTTTCTTAGGTTCATGGAACCTTAGTGAAGGTTTTATTTTTAACTCAGTTTATAGAACGGCCATTTTTATTTCTGTTACCAAAGCTTAGTGACAGATTTTTACTATTTTACCTTTACACGAATGTTGTTCAATTTGAGATACCATGCTTATGGAAGGAAGTCTTCTATGAGACTGCCCACATTCTGGCAGTTCTAGGCTTTTTCTCCTTTCTTCTGCATCTTGAGAGACTGTGAAAAATGAAGTGGTTCTACCAATTCATTCAACACAGAAGCCAACTTCAATGACCCACTTTATCTCCCTGGATTTCCGTTGTCATTGAGTTTATTTCTCTGAGAATTTCATATTTGTTGTCAGTTTATTGACTATATTGTTTTATTTAGTTATATTTTATCTAGCATGTTTAGTTGTTTTTGGTGAGAGGGTAGGCATACCTTGTCAGTCATACTGCTAGATATAAACATCCTTAATTAAGTTCTTAAAATTTACAGCAATAGTTTCCATTCATTCAATATAAGATTTTTTTAATGGTAAGTTTTCTTTACCTGACATTTATTTTTCTCTAATTACTTTCTCACCCTTCCTCCATTTATTTACTCTGATGTCCTTTAGATCATCACTAATATATGAATGAGGTGAATTCATTTTTATGTGGCCATGGTGCTGTTCAGACAAAATTATTGCTTTTTCTGATACGTGGTCATGTGTGTGTGAGTGAATACTTGTAGCCTTTAATTCTATCAGTAAAGTGAGGACTACTCTACAGAATTACTCGTCTTGCAAGGATTTTCTTCTCCCACTGCCTCATTTACAAACTGCTTCCTGCAATTGTGCCGTCTCTGTATAATTCCTTATTTTGCTATACTGTCTTATATTCTTTAGATTTCCCACCAAAGAAAAATCCAGGGAGGGTTCTGCTTCCGGCACATGCCCTCCATCCCCACTGTGACAAATGAGTGTCTCCTGTTTTTCTCCTCAGAGTGTGTCCCTGTGATGAGAATTGCGCTCTGCCAGCTTTTTCTGAGCTCTGCAGCTGCAGGCATGCATCTTCCCGATTCCCTGCAGTCTAGCACTACTTTTTGGCAGCCTTTCCTCCTGTTTTGTATTTCTGAGTTTCAGAAGTCTGTTGGTTCAATCAAATATGGAATTAGCAAGTCTGGTTTTTGTTTCTGTTGTTGCTTTTGGGTAATTTCTGGGAGATGAGAAAAATGTCCAATGTTATCCTGTCATTTTTAAAACCAGATCTGAGCAGCTTTTCAAAGAATTTCAAAAATTCTTCTTTTGTTAATTATCTATTCATATACTTGACCATTTTTTCCCCCTTCCAGGTATATACCTTCAGGAATCAGAAAAACAAATAGGAAGTTAATAAAATATTTTCTCAAAGAAGGGTTACAGTGCCTATGACGTGAGTAGCATAGTCAGAGATGACTAGAAGGTATAGCCTTTAGTCTAATGGGACTGACTTTGAAATGTTTTTGTTCTCTGTGGCCCAACAAGGGCCTAGGGGTCCTAAGAAAATCTAAGACCCCTGGAAATCATCTTTGGTGAGAACTCACTGGGCTCATTCTTGGGCCTAGCTCATCATCTTGTTATTTTAAGCATCATAACAGTAATGATAATGAGAGAGTGAGAAATGGAATAGGAAAGCTTCCTTAAGTGACCTTGAAAATTCATTTGTAATATCTGTTTTCTCATCTTTTCTTTGCTGTCTTCCCATCATAAAAAGGACTAAGAACCACTTGCTTTATCATAAGAATTTAGAGAAAATAATTTAATAAAATTCATTTTAATTTGGAATTAATTGAGGTTTAGATCCATATAGACCTAGAGTTTTTCTCTTTCTCACTTCATTATTCAGCATATAGAAAAGACAAAGCAAGGCACAGCAGAACAAAAATTAGCGCTTGATTCATGTATGCACAGATACCAAGGAGTTCATGTGCATACAGAATGATGTCATTATTCTCTTTCCACTCTTGTAACTTCCATGCCCTTTGGGTTAAAAATAGATAAATGTAATTGCTATCCCCAACAGGAAGTTAGGCATTAAAAATTGGTTTATAGCTTTTTATATGTACATTCTCCAAGCAAACTATGGAGCTGAATTCAACTTTCCTCTTGAACAGTATAAATTCAGGAGAAGGTATCATTTAAACATTATGGACTATCCAAAACCCTCTGACTATATGGATCCAAACAGACTATAATAGGATAAGACTAGTCAACAGTGCTGTTGGTTTTCACTACTACAAAAACACCAATTACTGAAGTATTTATGCTCAAATAGAAAAACACATTGTTGTTTAGCATTTCAAAGTCTTGAAAACAAATGGTAGACAATATTATCAATCATTTCCAAACAGTGGAAAGGGTAAAAGAAGAAAAGGATAGAGTGAGAATTCTCACAAGCTTATAACAAACCAATAGATTGACTAATCACATTACTTCCTTACTAGAATGTTTTTTTCTGAATGCAAGTGCATTGTTTACAAGTGGCTACCAAAACTTGAGAAACATTTTATAACCTAAACTACTGCAAATCCTGCCTGTTTGACTAATATCAATGCCAGTCATTAATCAATTTAGCAATAGCTAGATTTTCCTCTTACAATTTCAAAATCAGTTTGGCAAAAATTGGAAAGATATAAGGAAAAGCAGAGGAAGGCACTTCCAAAACTACATTAAAAATGCATTTGAAAATTAGCTTAGGTTATTCAAGATGAAAGCTTCAGATGAATTAGTCCTCATATTATGGAAAACACTTGGAAAAGATTTTTGAAATTTTGGTGACACCCTGTTTTTCATGAAGAAAATTAATCATGGTATTGATGGAGCAGAAAGCACAAGGGAATTTTCAATGAAATGTTTTCTTTCTTTTCCACTGATGCAATGTTTGAAATGGGAGCATAGGTCATGTTTCTAAGCAAAGTAGTTGTCAGCAAGCATGGCTCTTCAGTGAATCACCTGTGGTCATATGAGAAAATAATTGTGAACATCAAATTAAAAGATATGGACTCAGTGCCAGTTTCCATTTGAATTATGTTCTTTGTGATTGATTAAATAATTTATTAATCTTTTGCACATTTTTCATTCTCCACTTAAAGTATGAGAATGAAACATTGCTTAGGAACTGTTTGGACATTGCCACATTTTATGAACCACAATTACCTCTTTATCACCTCATTAAGAAGGTATGTGTCCATTTAACAAATGGTAAAACTTGACTTGATCACTGAGGAAAATCAGCAAGCAGTGAGAAAGCTGTTGTTTTGTAGGTAGGGTTCAGTCTGCTCTTCCTCTTTTCCAACAACCAGGCTTATTTACAAGAAAGAGGTAAGAGCCTTTGTTGGAGTTCTGACCAGAGCCCACGGCACTTGCCGTAAAGGCCTGGGGAGCTACCTCTTGCTCACATATCCTGATGTGCTTTTCTTATGCTCTCTGTTTCCTAATTTGGTAGCATAGGAAAACTGTTTTGGTTATCACAGTTGGCAAAAGCAGTCCACTGCTGTGTGACTTTGGCCAAGAAGAGGTTAAACACAGTAATGGCTTCAGTCCAGAGGTAATGACCTATTGGCTATCTCCCATGAATTCCCACACTCTGGCATAGGCAGTTTCTGTGGAGGTTCCACGTGGTCTATTGGGCTTGAAGGACAGTTAACCTCCATGGAATTGAGTTCAAGAGCTGGACACCCTGGTTCAGAGAGAAGCCCGCAGGGAGAAAAGCCATGCAGCTGGACTGAAACAAGCCTTGGACACAGAAGCAATACAACTAACAGCAGCACTTGGGCAAATATTGTGTAGCAATTGGGCAACACTCCTGCTATTTTGCTACTGATGTCTAATAAATCAAACTCGGTGTGGCTGCTTCAAAATCTCCCATCAGAAGAGCATAAAGGGATTTATTATTCCTCCCCAGTAGTTGTTTTTATTATCCTCTCTCAGATGGTCACTAATACATGACAAATCATTTTAACTTGTGGAAAAAGAGGTATAAAGAGGTAAGTAAATATTCGAGTGGGTTCTTGCACCTATGGCAGCAAGTTAGAGCCAGATGTATAATTCCAAATAAAAAAAATTATCCTTAGCCTTTCAGTCCACATTATTTCTTGAGCCAGTAACACATGCCTTTCAGGAAATAACATCTACCCCTACCCCAGATTTAAATTCTCCTCTTGCACAGAACCATTTCTCCCTTTCTCTTATGCTCTCCCCACCTTCTTTCTTCCCTTCTCCCCTTTTTTCATCCCTTCATTCATTCATTCACCAAATATTTATTGAGTCCAGGTCATAGTCTAAGTGCTTAATATTCATCAGACAGATCGAAACAGAAATCCTTGCCTTCTTGGAGTTTGCATTCTCCTTTTTCCTGCATCTTTGGTCAGCAGTTCTAATATGGTTCAGGGACTCCTAGAAGTACCTGCTCTCTCGCTTTGGTACACAGTTGCTACTCTTCTTCCGCAACACCTGTGTTTTCTCTGCCTGGAGGTGGGACATGCATGGGGGTAGGAGAGAGCTAGACATATGCACTGTAGAATATAGAGATCATGACAAAAAATTCTCAGTCCCATGGCAGGACAGTATAACCCAAGTGCTGTGTCACAGCATATGCAGGCATCCTCTTCCTCTAGACCTGAGGTTAAGCCAGAGGGTATTGGTATGATTCTGTTTGGCATTATGAAGAAAGGAGAATTTGGAGTCACACAGATCTGGGTAAGATTCCAGTTCTGGAGCCTAGAGAAGGCCAGATAACATCTTTGAATCTCAGTTTCCTCAACTTTTAAGTGAATTTACATTATTTACCTTGTGGCTTCTCTCTTTATTGGTTTTATTTATTCAACAAGTAGTTATTGAACACTTAATGTGTACCAGACACTGATCTAGACACTGAGGATATAACACTGAAGTAAAAGACAGAAAATTCCTGCCCTTGTTGCGCTTACATGAGACAATATTATCTATTACTATCGAAAGATTTGATTCACCTTATTTTCCTGTAACAAAAACTAAAGCAAAGTGTTATTTGGAAATCTTAAAGTAGCATCAGAAATTAGCATGCATCTGACATACATGTATTTGTTATGATCTAGTTTGACTTGATATGTGCATGAACTCAGCCAGGCAAAGTGCAATAGGAAAGAGAGCTTTGTTTAGTCATGGTTTCCACAAACTATGGGGCAAATCCTCTAGTACTTTCCAGGGGAGAAGGTGCTACATGTGTGCGAAAAAGAGCAAAGAAAGCCCCTACTAGTTACAATGGTTCCTGCTGGGTATTCAATCCTGCAGATTATTTGAGAGGAGAAACAAGCCCAGGGAAGGTTTTTGGAGTGAGTGAGAGTTGAACCACCCAAGGCAGCAAGAGGCCCTTCTGTGCCTACATCATCTGATTCCTTCAGCAAGGGAGAGCATCATCCACAGCTCCTTTCTTTAGTACCTGATTTTTTTCAGTATTTCTTTGGAGTTTATTCCCCTTTTCCAAGCTTTAGAAACCATGCCCAATGAAATATCACCTGTGAAATTAATGAAAATGTGTCTCTATTAGATCACCCAGGCCATTGAAAAGCTCTTGACACATTCTTTGACATGATTCTCAGATATATTAAACCCACACTGCTTTCTTGATCATTGAATCACATACAAAGAAATGGAATTAGTCTGATGTTATTATTCACAAGACCATTTAAATTACTATTAGTTTTTTTTTTTCTAGAATGTTCTCTAGTTCCAAAGTACACATAGATGAGAGTTATCTTTTTCCTTTTTAGAAATGAAATTTATGCCTTTATTCCACTTCAAATTCAGTAGAGGTAGATAAGATATACATTATAAATAAATTATTTATGAACTATACAGTTACTCTTTTTTCTTTTAACTTTATTTGTACATTTAATAATTGAAAATAG
>JAQZBX010050071.1:0-19742 GCA_029593785.1 Cabassous unicinctus | reverse complement strand
GGGATAAATAAATGAATAAATCTTTAAAAAAAAAAAAAGAGTCAATAATAGGGGGCTATGGGATTTTTTCTTTTGGATTAAGGAAAAACATTAAAAAATTTACTGGGATGATGACTGCAGAACTCTGTGATGAAAGTGAGAGCTACTGAGTGTACACTTTCGATAGACTGTATAAAGCATGAGACTATATGACACAGTGAGCAACGTGGTAGAAGACGGACTGTGGTTAACAGTACAAATGAAACAGTGTTCTCCCATGAACTATAACAAATGTACAATACTAATAAAAGGTGTTAATAATAAGGAGTGTATTGAAAAAATATACCAGTGTACACTATGGACCACAATTAGTGGTAATTGTCTGATGATGTTTTCACAACAAACGTTCCATAACAATGTGGGGTGTTGGTAGAGAGGGGATGTATGGGAATTCTGCCACGTTATGCATGACTTGTTTTGTAAACTCACAACTTCTCCAATAAAAAAATATAGATTAAAATAAAATAAAATAAAATCTGGAGTCTGGTCTTGGGGTGGGGCTATATGGTCACCCTGGTCTCCATGCTGACCTCTGGCTCCCACCCTCCTAATGGCCATCTAGAGAAGAGTTAGACCCCTCCCCCATGGGAGCTCCACAATGCCACACAATGGGGGGGGGATCGGCTTTCAGCACAGACCCAGTTAAGTGACTTTTCCCACCAAAGAGGCAATGAAATCACACTCGCTTCTCCAAAGCTGTATGCAAAACACTTAGGTTGACAGAGGTTAGAAGGCGGCTTCCTGCGGTCCCTTTCTAATCCAAGAGAGAAAGACTTCGGATGGGTTAGAGGGTTAGCCAGTGGAGGCCGAGAATCCACCTCTGGGGCACGGAGCTGGCACATGGCCTCGCCAGCTGAAACGAGGCCAGACAAGAAAACGGAGCTGCCCAAGAAGGAGCCGGAGGGAGAAGGGCCTAAAATGAGGCCCTCTGCCAGCCCCGCTCTGGGTTCCGGCCCCTGGTGGGAAGGAAAGGCTGTGCCTATGTGTGCTGCCCAGGCCAGGCTTGGAGACACAGGCAGAGGAGCCCGCCCCAGCCCAGCTGGGCCCTTGCAGGCAGAGGATGAAAGAAAGAAAAGGACAGAGGATTACGCTCAGGTTCTCTCCTGAAAGATTGGGGCAAGACAGCATATCTTACAGCCCCTCACTCAGGCCATAAGCAGAATCTGCCGGCTGGGTTGTAGTAGCCACGACAGAAACGTGCGTTCTGTTCCAGTGCCCTGACCCTGGGTCACAAAAAAGGGAGCAGGACCAGCTGCTCAGGAGCTTGTCACCCATGACCCAACACCTCGGCCCACCCATCCCCACCCTACTTGCTGCCCCTAGCGGCTGGGAACCGTGAGCAATGCAGCACCTCATGCTCCAGGTATGGGCCTAGGGCCCCTATGGGCATCAAGCCCCTGGGACTTTAACAAAATCCTACTGCCCTGCTCTGCTCTGCCAAGTGCATCCTGAATTATGACATCAGAAACGGGGTTCTTGTCCATCACTTCTGCATTCATCCATGGTCAATAAGCACAAGTGTTTTTTTGTTTTTTTTTTTATGGTCAGATGTTAGTTACTTAGGAAATCATTCTTTTATTTTTATTTATTTATTTTTTATATTAATTTATTTATTTATCCCCTCCCTTGCTGCTTGTGTTTGCTGTGTCCATTTGCTGTGTGTACTTTCTGTGTCTGCTTATCTCCCCCTTGTTGTGAGGTCCTGCTGCATCAGCCCACCGTGCCGCGCGGGCCGGCCTGCCCTCACAAGGAGGTCCCGGGAAGCGAACCCGGGGCCTCCCATATGGTAAACGGGAGCGCTATCGATTGAGCCACACCCACTTCCGAAATCATTCTTTTAAAACAACTTGTAACCAGCCACCTGCCAGCAACCCTCCAGGGATTTTTCCCTAATCTGTATATCCAAGAGGAACATTTTCCCAGTACTACTGCAGAGTCAGGAAGGTGGGGTCCAGGGGCCCCAGGGTCTACTCTTGGCTTTGCCACCCTGCCCAGGCATGGACCCTCAGAGCCTGCCTCCTCCTGCGTGAGGCGGGCAGAAACCCCTGGCCTGTTTCACTCAGCAGGATGTCCTCAGTGCTCATAGATGTTGCACGCACCAGGACGTCACTCCTTTTCACGACGGAACGATATTCCATCGTACCAAGAGAACACATTCTGTGTGTCCATTCATCCGTTGATGGGCACTTGGGTCGCTTCCATTTTTGGGAATTATGAAAAATGGCACCATGCACATCAGTGTGTAAATATCCACTCCAGTCCCTGCTTGCATTTCTTCTGGGTGCCTCCCTCCACTCACTTCCCACTGGGTTCTGGACGACCTCTCCATGGTCACCTCTCCAAGGTCACCGAAGCCTGGCCTCCCCCCACCTCTGCTACTGTCACAGTGAAACTAAACAATAGTGTGGGCGACAGGACTTGGTCAAAGTGACCTTAAAGGTCATTCCTTCTATTCAGGGTTGGCTTTTGGCTTAAGATGGGGATTTCTAGTGAATGACGGAAGAAGTCGTAAAAACCCTGGCAAGATGCCCCATGCTCAATCAGCAGCCGCTCTTACCACTCTCATGGCCATCATTATTACTCCACTTTTTGCCTCCTTTCCAAAGACCCTTTTAGCCCCAAAGGGGAAAACTGGGCCATCTATTTACTTGTAAATGTGTTCCTGTTTTGTTGTTAATTTTAAAAAAAATTTTTCTAGGAGTTCCTCGTATCTCTCTGTTCCCCACACATCCCAACGCTCACCCCCCAGTGTATCGTCTACGACTTTCCTTTTTGCTGATGCATCTGTTATTCTGGTACTAAAGGCCATAAACCACCTCCATTTTTACGGAGTTTTTTAAATCGTCCCCTTAGAAACTGTATAATAGACCGTCTTTCTTCGGCCCCTCTGCTCACTGAGACCACTCGGAGCTCAGGAAATTACCCGTCTTTGCAGGGGAGATCTGGTAATGCTGGATTTGCGCTAGGAACTCATTAAGTGAACAGCAAATCACCACCCAAAAGCCTCCCTAGATAAAGCTGGGACGTTTACGGCTGTTTCGGGTAATTTGGAAAGAACCTCAGCGATGGTAAATAATTTCTATGTTCTTACGGGAGAAAAATAAAAAATAAAAAGACCAGCATGAACTCTGTGGGATACCATTTTCTTTCTCAGGTAGGAAGCTGCTACACAAGAAGCCAAGGATTGCTGGGTCAAAGTTTTAATCCTAGAATACAGCTCCAGCCTCAAGGATTCATTTTCCATTTAGATGCAGCTGATACACAGTGAGAAAGCCTCTCAGGCCTCAGAGGTTAGCTGTTGCCCTCCTCCCAGACGGCCTCCAGAGTCGGACGCCGGACAGTTGCTAGAGATTTATTTCCAGACTTCGTGGTCTCGCCTTGTGGTTTAATGATGTGAGTCCGTACCAGAAGGGTGTCCTATCTCTGATGAAAGCAGAAGATGAGCTCTGGACCAGACACACTGGTGCAGGGCCTCCCATGGGGGATGGCTCAGGCCGTTTGACAAGGGATTTGTTAGGGCTTTGCAGGGGCCATCGGGTTGAAAGGTTCTAAAACCTGGCTGCATGCTGGAATCGTCTGGGGAGCTTTTTAAAAATTTGGATTCTGATGCGGGTAGAGGCCTAGGAATCTGCCTGTGGTTAGCCAGCAGTCCTGCTGCTGCATTTGGAGACCCCAGACCCACCCGCTACCCCCTTAACTTATAAAGCAGAACTGGACCCAGGGTGGAGAAGTGAATTGGGTGCCAGACACCTGGATTATTGATCTGAGGAATATAAATCAAGTTCTTGTTTAGTTATACCTATTATACCCCACCTAAATCTAATATAAACCTGAGCTGGGCCCACTTTCCTGCCAGGCATTCTCTCTAGCAGCCGGCACAAGGTGTGTGTGTGTGTGTGTATAGGGGAGTGTGTGCCTATGTTGAGTATCTACTAAATGTGCCAGACCCTATATCTCCAGCATCTCATTTAATCTGCACCTCTATCCTATGAAGCATTTTACAGATGAGAAAAACCGAGGCCCAAAGAGGGCGCGCCATTTGCACAAGGACACACAGCTGGTTAAATGACACAGCTGGGATTTGAATCCAGGTGGTCCCATCTTTAGCTCATGCTTGAATATACCAGGACCCTCTCAGCATTGGTCTAGTGTAAAAGTCCGTCAGAGCCAATAGCACAACCTTCTCCTCTGATCACCCAGTCAGCCCGATCCTCACCCTGTAGCTTATTTCCAAAGCTCTTTTTTTTTTTTTTTCTCATTTCCAGTTGACTTTTAATCTTATTCAGCCCAACGACCTCTGGTTCACTCGTGGGCTCTTTCAGGGTTGTTCAATGTTCCAAGCTTGTGCTTTCTGATGCACAGCAGAGGACCCGGTCCTTGGGGCAGGTAGGCAGGGCACTGCTTTCCTCCCTAGGTCCCAGCAGATGGTCTGGCTATAACCAGCTGAGTGATGAGCAAAAGGCTCAAGCACTCATGTAGGCCCAGCCTCTTTTATTTATAGCTCCCCATAAAGGCACTTGTCCAAATGCACACATTGAAGTCTGGGGACCTGAAAGTCAGGCAGAAGCTGGTGTGGCCCTAGGAGCCCAGTGAAGGTCAGAAAGGTGGGCTGCGGCCAGTCAGCCAGGGCCCAGAAGGCCAAGGTAAGGCATCTGGATTTTGTCCTGAGAAATGAGAGCCACTAAAGCTTTGACACAGGAGGTGCCGTGCTTCCATGGCCCCTGTGTCAGTCACCACATGTGTTGCCCATCTCCTGCACTGGAGCCCATACTATTCAAACAGTAGCTCCAGGGCCTGGCTCTTTGTTTGTCTGACTGTTTATTATTTTTGGTACTTGGCACCAGTCAATGAAAGAATGAAAAGCAACCCAAAAGAAGAAAAAAAATACAAAAAAGAAAAGCAACCCAGAATGAAATTAGGATTCAAGTTTTACAAACATCTGTTTCTGCCCCAGTAAACACATCACTCATCCATGGCATGCTGACTCGGAGATTATGACAAAATCCAGGTGAGAGCAGGCCTGGGGATTACCTTTGATGAACAAATCTTTTGCTGAGTCAATCAATAGGGCAAACACTGCCAAAGAATGCTTAAGTTACACATGCAAACTGTTCTAAATATTTTAGCATCGCCCATATAAATACAAACAGTTGATACCTGAATTGCCTACCATTTATTTAACAATATTCCACCATTCAGGAAGTTTCTCACCTGCCCCCACCAAAAACCACATTAGTTTGAACTAATCATATTTAACTCTATTTGGATGCCTCAAATTCAACAATCCCCTCACATTTGGAGGTTCCTGTGAGCTGACACCAGGGAAGTCACTTTCCGCCCACATACACTCATGCACACCCACAGACGTGTCAGAACCTTCCCTAATTTTAAGTCGACTTTAAACCGAGGACAGCTACTACACCCGGACCTACCTTTGCTTTCAGCCTCTCTGCCCTGCTCACTTTAAGTCTTCACCCGCTGCGGAGTTTTCCAGCAGCTGCTGTCAGGAAAGGCAGATTCGCGCTTGTGCTGGCAGCTACTCCCCTTCTGCAAAGACAAAACGGTAAAGAGAGAATCAGCCTCCTGAAACAGCAGCCTTTGAGGATCCAGGGGCTTGACAATAGTCGTTCCTTTGACCCAGCAACTCTGTTTCTGGGAATCGACCCTAAAGAAGCCACCCGAGTGCAGATGAAGCTGCAGGCAATGGAGTCCTCAGGCTCCTCATTCTAGAAAAGAACAGAAGCCACCAGAGTGCCCAGCAAGGGAGCGGGTGATGAAGGACTGGACAACCGTGTGGTAGAAGTTTGCATGGCTGCTCAAAGGATGCTCATGATGTGTTTATGAGAACCTGAGAAAAGTCTCTATTTACGGTATATCACAGTTAAGATGCCATTGGTTGTGAGACACCCGCTATTTCATGACATTTCATGTCCTGCTATGGAAAAAAAATTGCTGAGGATGGGGCTTCTAATAAGAGGCATCTAAATAAAGCTGGGACACTAAAGGCCTCTCCCTTGCTGTGCGGGTAAATGATAAATGGCCCTGCCAGGCAGAAAGAGGCAACTGGGGAACATCCATGCTCAACCTTGGCCTCGGGGAGAGGGAGGGAGAGAAGTTTCTACAGAGAATAAGAACAAGCCAGCAGTCAATGCAGGTTTGAGTCTGAATTGGCACTAGAATATGGTCTGGAAACACCTCAAGCAAATACTTTAACTGAATGTAATTTAAACTTAAAGTCATCTCAAGTTGGCAGTGCCCCCGGGTGACTGGCAGAAGCAAACCAAGATCCCCTCTGGAAGGGCTGGATGACAACACAGGCTCACAGTGCCTGAGGATTCGGGGATGCTAGAATATGAAAATTGCACACGTCTTGGAATTGATGTTAAGCAAAAGAGCAGAATAAAATGGTATTTGGAAAATGACCTCTCTTAGCAGAGAAGATTATAATGCGTCTAAGGAAATACATTAAAATGTTTAACAGTGGTGGTGAGATTTGGATTTTTGTTTTTTTTGTTTTCCTTTAAACCACTCTGCAATTTCCAGATTTTCTAAACTGAGTGTGTATTTAGTGGCCAGGAAGAAATGGGAGAAATAGAGCAGGGTGCCACAACCAGGGAGGGGGACAACCTTAGATGGAAGGTTGGGAGCCCCTAAAAAAGCCAGCCTGTGAGAAGCCAGGGGAAAAATTCACCGTTGTACCCTGCATTCTGCATAGGCCTGGTCGTGGGGCAGAAGCTTAATCCATATTTTGTAAATAAAACACATAAATGAGTTCAGCGATGAACACATGGGGGTGGCTACTAAACTCCAGCCTAAGTCTCAAGGGGTTCAGGGCAGAGTCCAGCAGAGCTCGAGGGAAAGTCTGTGGCTGTGAGTTTAGCTGAGAAAGGTGGTTGTGGTCTTGGCCTTGGATTTCTCATCTGTAAAATGAGGTTGGTGCCGTTACCACCTCAGCCTCCCAAAATCAGCTCCAAAGTACACAGTACTTTGAGATGCTGAGCCCAGGCCAAACACGAGGGCCTGGCGAGGGGAGGGCACCCCCATGACGCGCCCTGCGAACTGAGATCCGTCAGCTTTGAACAAGCTGCTTTGACTCGGGAAGCCGACCTCGCTCTGTGCTCTGCATGGGGAGAGGATGCCACCAGCTCCAGCCCTCCTGCCTGCCTGCGCGGTCCTGGGTACACGTCCTAGGTCCAGGCCCTGTGCTCAGAGCTGCGAGTGCAGAGAGGCAAAGCGGCCGCTGCCCTTGGGAGCCTCCCGTGCACAGGGGAGCGAGCAGAGAGCCCCAGGATTGCGCAGCAGCGAGGGGAGGCTTCCCAAGGCGGGGCCGCAGGGCAGAAACAGGAGCAGGTTTGGGGGTTTTGCACATTGTTTCATTTTTCTCTCACACTTCTGGGAGGGTGGCTCCAGTTCCCGGATGAAACCGTGGAAGCTGTTACCTGCCAAGGTCACGGAACTTGCAGATAGCAGGGCGGCGTTTGCACCCGCCTGGGGATACCGCATGCCCCCTGGCACGCTGCTGCTGTGGAGGAGTGAGGGTGTGTGTGTGTGTGCACGGGGGGGCTACTGCAGATCGAGAGGCAGGTCTGGCTGGGGCCTGGGGGCTGCCAGGTAACGGTGGGCGCTGAATCTGGCACCAAGGGCTTCCTGGAGAACAGCGGAAGTGAGCAAACCGGCCAACTCGGTCTGAGGAGGAAAGCTCCCTGGGGCTTTTTGTAAGATCATCCTCCAGCCCCTCCCCCCCACCACCACCACCCACCACCCTCATGGGAGGACAGGCAGAGAGGGGATCATGTGCTCCCACCCAGGTCCCAGACACTCAGTGTGGCTGGGAGAGCTCCCAGGTGTGACCCGCATAGGAGGGGCCTCAGGCAAGGAAACCCACCCTATTCCAGAGCAGCATGTGCCCTCTCTCAGGGCAGGAAGAGCGGAGCTGGGCCTGACTGCTGGAACTGGGCAGAATTCTAAAGATGGCCCCAAGATTCCTGCTGGCCCTGGTTATCACTAACTTAGCTACTGCTGTGAAGGGGCCTTGCTGATGGAATTGAGGTTGCTAATAGGCTGACTTTAGAACAGACTATCCTGCATTGTCTGGGTGGTCCCGACATAATCACATGAGCCCTTAACAGCAGAAGAGGATGGCAGAAGGGTCAGTCAGAGAGATTCAAAGCGTGAGGGTGGCTTGGAAGGGGTCACAAGGCAGGGGATGTGGGTGGCTTGAGGATGACCCCCAGCTGACAGCAAGGACACACGACCTGGGTCCTACAACCATGCAGACTGAATTCTGCGAACAATGTGAGTGAACGTGGAGCCACCAGAGAGGCCCACAGCAGCCTGCTTTCACCTTGACCTCGGCCTCAGAAACTAGAGCAGAGAACCTGCTGCACCAGGCTGTGCACAGGCTTCTCACCGGCAGAATCCACGAGAAGGAATAAGCGAGTGTTGTACCAAGCCACCAAGCTTGGGGCACTCGTGGGAGGCAGCAACAGTAGCCTAACCCAGACTTTCTTCCTCCAAAGAAAGACCACACCAGCTGGGAGCGGGCAGCAGGGAGCCCCAGAAGCTGGCGGGAAGAGGCTGCGGGAGTGGCTGCTGGTACCGCCCTGCCCACAGGAACAAGGGAGGAAGGGACATGCCAGATCCAGGACAGCAGTGTGGAATTCATTCATTCACTCACTCACTCATTCATTCAAGCACCTGCTACGAGATAAGCTCTGGCTGGGCACCTGGAACTCGAATCTCATGGGGATGCAGATGGCCAAAGAGATCGAACCCAGTGAAATGTGTCCCATGGTGGGAAAAGAGGCCCTGGTACCGTGGGAGGTCAGAGTAGAACCCACATAGGGTCGAGGTTCTTCAGGCCTTCACATCCTGTCCTAGGCCTTGGAGGGCCAGGAAGGAGAGGCTGTGTGGCGGTGGGTCACCCCAAGAAGAGGACAGCAGGGTCATGGCACACTCAGGGGTGGCAGTGGACAGACAGGGCTGGCACACAGACCACCAGAATGGGGCTCGGCTGGCAGGTGGGTCCCACAGGTGAGACTGAGGATGGGGACAAAGCTCAGAACATCCCCAGGCCTTCGGGACAGCAACTCTCAGATGCACCCCTAACCCAGGGAAAAGGCCAGCCTGTGCTGGTGAGCTGGAACATCCACCCATGTGGCCTCTGTAATAGATGAGGTGACACTTTGGTTTGTGGACCTGCCTCACAGGCAGTGTGTCATCCAACACCTGACACACAGCAAACAATCCATGTTAGCTTAAACAACAAAAAGACAAGGGCAGGCACCCAGACAATGACTGTGCCAGGAAGAACTGCAAAAGAGAGGTCCAGGCCTATGGCTGGGAAGGTCAGCTGAGGGTATGGGGTAAAGTGGGCCTTGCCACAGCTGGAGGCTGGCTCTGCCCTTTCTCGGGAGGTATGCCGTGAAGGTAGCAGGGGCACACGGCACGACCAGGCCACCACGAGGCCACCCTCCTGCTTTAAATAGGGCACTCTATAGATGGGAAAACAAGCTCCCAATTCCTGTCTTTGCCATGAAGCTGGCAGCAGAGGTGCCAAGGTCGTCTGGCTATCTGAGGCGGGATTAGGGAGGGTTTATGGCTGCCCTAAGAGGGTGGAAGCTTCCTGGGGCCAGAGCCTGGCTCGGCCATCATGGCCTGGTAGTGCTTCCGGCAGGCATGTCCCTCCCCTCCATAGGCTTATTTTTCTTCAATGTAGTAAAATTGACTTCACCTTTCTTTAAATGTGAAGTATTTTCCATGCATTTCTTCATCTAATCTTCCGTACTTTCATTAGCCCATTTTACAGATGAAGAGTTAGTTGAACTGGTTCAGGGCTTTTTGATTTTGTTTAAGATGACAAATCCTGTCTTGAACGGAAATAGTAAGAGAAAGCCCAATATGGGAAACAAATGAGAGCCGCTCTTGTAGGGGTGTGGAGGGAGAAAGGCTGGAGCCCTCCTTAGCTGGTGTCTCCCCACAGTGATTCCTATGGGGTCTTCCTCTATGAAATCAGGGTCCAGGGTTGAGCCTGGAGGTCTGGCAAGGCCCACTCCGCTGGGAGTCCCTCTGGCTGAGATGAGAGCGGGTGAAGAGGAGAGGAGCTCTTTGAGGGCTGGTACTGCCCACCCTGCAGCATGCACCCTGAACATCCTGTTGACAACGGCTTGTCTGGCAAGGCAGGCCCCTGGGTCCAGACCAGGGCCCCACTTCCCTCTGGATGGGCCAGGGCAGGGCCTGGGCTGTGTGGGCCCCTGACAGGCACAGAATTTATACCTTCCTTGTTAGCCCACGAAGGCCCCGACCCTGACATGTTCCTCTGGTGACCTCTCTCCACCTCAGAGCCCATTACTTGTATGTCAGCATTCCGCATCTGGGCCACAGGCCCCATGAGGCTGACAGGCAGGAAGGACAAGCAACCAGGCTATGCAGAGCAGGGGATGGTGGGGAAGAACGGCAAGGAGCCTCCAGGGGCCAGCTGGCCAGAGAGTGAGGGGGGGCCCATCTCACAGACCCAGGACAGTGCTGAAGGCCCCTGGAGACCACGCAGGCCAGCACCCCAACTTAATGGGCCAGGGAAATGAGGCCCAGGGAGAAGGGGTTGAATTTGCCTGGGTTTCTCAGCGGGTGGGTGGCAGGGCCTGGATGAGAACTCAAATTTCTTGACCCCCGGGTCCACTGTCCTTTTCTCCACCGGGGTTTTTGGGAATCAGAATGAGACGGAGCCTCAAAGTGAGGATCAGGGACTGAGGTGGGAGCCCTGATTTGGAGTCCAATTCTGCTCCAATCTCTGGGAGAGGACCTGGGGGTGGGAAGCACCCCCTCTCTGGGTCCAGTTTCCTTACCTGCTGCCCCTGGCTTCCCCAGCACCCGGCTCCACTCCCGGGTGAAAGGGGCAGGTGTAAATCCACAGCTGCCATCCAGGCACTCTGCCCCAGCCATGTCCCACGCAGCCTGGAAATCGTCCTACCTTGGGAGCCGCCAGCCCATTTGTTCCAGGCAGAACCCCCCACCTCACCCCATCCCATACCCTGACCACACACATGTTCGACCCCTAAGTGGACCCAGGGACACACCCACCGTCTCTCCCTCCCACACGGGCACACGCACACCCCGAGCTGCCCCACACAGGCACACCCACCCAGGTGCATTTTCACAGTGCCGGGCGCTCCCTCTCTCGCCCACAAACCCCACTCTCGCCCGCCACCCGCCTTCGCTCGTGGTCACTCCGGCTCCCGCACTCGTGCCCCCGCCGTTCCCATCCCCCATCTCCCACCCCAACCCGCAGAGCGCCCCGCGCTGGAGCCTCACCGCGGGCGCCGCGCTCCCGGCCACTTCCCGGAGAGCCCGGGGAGCGCCTCGCACGGAGAGGACACCGACTGGGGCCCCGCCCCGCCCGTCCCGAGGACGTGAGCTCACTCCCGCCTCCCCGCGCCCGGGCTCCGCCCCCGCGCGGAGGCCCCGCCCCGAGGACGTGAGCTCATTCCCGCCTCCCCGCGCCCGGCGCCGCCAGGAAGCGCCCGCCCAGGTCGCCGCTCGCTCGCAGCCAACGGGCCGGCAGGGCAGTCGGCGCCGCGCCAGGACCCCAGCCCGGACCGCCCGCCCCTGACCCCGACCCTCCTGGCGCTGCCCGTAGTCGGTGTTCCCAGCGCGCACTGAGCGGGGCGGGCCGGGGCCCAGCCGGCTGCGCCCCGATCCGCGGCGGCCGCACCCCCCGCCCCGCAGCCACGCCCACCGCGCTTCCGGCCGCCCACGTGGCCGCGCGCGCACGTGTTCCGGCAGGTCGGGGCCGCGGCGGCCTCCGCCATGAACCCTAGGGGCCTGTTCCAGGACTTCAACCCTAGTAAGTTCCTCATCTACGCCTGCCTGCTGCTCTTCTCCGTGCTGCTGCCCCTGCGCCTGGACGGCGTCATCCAGTGGAGCTACTGGGCCGTCTTCGGCCCCCTGTGGTTGTGGAAGCTCATGGTGGGCGCGGGCGCCGCGGTGGGCGCGGGCGTCTGGGCCCGCAACCCGCGCTACCGTGCCGAGGGCGAGGCCTGCGTGGAGTTCAAGGCCATGCTGATCGCCGCGGGCATCCACCTGCTGCTGCTCCTGTTCGAGGTCCTGGTCTGCGACCGGGTGGAGCGGGGCTCCCACTTCTGGCTGCTGGTCTTCATGCCGCTCTTCTTCGTGTCGCCCGTGGCCGTGGCCGCCTGCGTCTGGGGCTTCCGGCACGACCGGTCGCTGGAGCTGGAGCTGCTGTGCTCCGTCAACATCCTGCAGTTCATCTTCATCGCCCTCAGGCTGGACAGGATCGTGCACTGGCCGTGGCTGGTGGTGTGCGTGCCCCTGTGGATCCTCTCGTCGTTCCTCTGCCTGGTGGTCCTCTACTACGTCGTCTGGTCCCTGCTGTGCCTGCGCTCCCTGGACGTGGGGGGCGAGCAGCGGAGGGCGCACGTGACCATGGCCGTGAGCTGGGTCGCGATCGTTGTGCCGCTTCTCACCTTCGAGGTCCTGCTGGTGCACAGACTGGACGGCCACAACGCGTTCGCGTACACAGCCGTCTTCATCCCGCTCTGGCTGTCCCTCGCAACTCTGATGGCCACGACGTTCAGGCGGAAGGGTGGCAATCATTGGTGGTTTGGCATTCGCAGAGACTTCTGCCAGTTTCTGCTTGAGATCTTCCCGTTTTTGAGAGAATATGGGAACATTTCATACGATCTGCATCACGAAGATAGTGAAGATGCTGACGACACAGCAGTACCAGAAGCTCCCAAGATTGCTCCAATGTTCGGAAAGAAGGCCAGAGTAGTTATAACCCAGAGCCCTGGAAAGTATGTCCCCCCACCTCCCAAGTTAAATATTGATATGCCCGATTAAGCTACAGGTCTAGGGAGGCCCGTAAGTGGACTGGAAGCCATGCATATGTGCACACATACAAGTCCACCTTACTTTTGCTTCTCTGTTCATCGTCCCAAAGCTGGACCAGGAAATGGGGCTCCAAACATCTTCATCTCATGCCTTGTTTGAGTTTGATGCTTGTCTGCACCATAATGTTGTAGGTTATTTGAATATCTGGCTGGCGGGTGTGTGTGGTGTGTACACGTACATGCGTGAGAGAACTTGCTCGCCAGGTGGGTGCTTAAAGAGCTAACAGGGAGCATCAAGTTGAATTGTTTTAGTAGGTCTTCAAAGGAATAACTACACAGCTGTTTTATTTTTTTTAATTGCTAATATACCTATCAAAAGTATTGTTTAAAAGAGTATTTTTATACACTGCTAGTCTTAAAATTGAATTTCAGATTGTTCCTGTTGTGACCTGATCAATAGCAAACGTAAAGAATTCTCTTTGCTACCACTTGTTTATAAACCTCGTGGTTGTTCTTGTTAGTGTTCGACTGTTAAAGTGGTTTTTTTCCTTGAGGCTTTACTGACACTGGTCTTTAATATCCAAATAGATATATCTTTCTAATGGAGTGAATCCCTGCATATAGAGTATTTATATGAATATTTTAGCAATGTAATATATTGTGTTGAGCTCTAGTTCTGTGCAGTAAAATATATTATGTTAAAGTATTTTTTAAAATTTATATGTGAAGATATATGTCTATTGCAGATTCCTTAAAGATTGTTTTAAACCTTACTAGGTACCCAGTGTGGGATCTTTTCAAAGTAGCCAGCATGAATATAGGGGAGCCCCGTGGACCTCAGCAGAAGGGGTAGGATGGCTCAGGGCTGCACAGTGTGTGGGTCTGTCTTAGTACCCGCCAGTGGAGGGAGGAGCCGCTGCCCTTCGGGAACAGGTGGCACACCGGCCCTGGGCATTAGGTGACACTTATTTAGCACAATGACTTTTTCCACATAGGTAGTAGCATTTCTTCAGGAACAACCAAAATCAGCAGCAAGTGGATTGTCCATTTCTCAGACCCTTATAGTAGCAGTTGGCCATAATAAAAAGCAGTACTTGTCCCTGAAAAACGGGAGCGAGTGGTCTCAGCCAAAAATGGCCAACAGCATCCGGTATTATTTTAAAGGCCAAACTTTTTTTTAGCTATCAGCAGCAGGAAAACAGAATGGTTCAGGTTGTTTTTAAAGTAAGAACAGTGTTTCTTTAGGTGCTGGTGGTAGACTCAGAAGGGAGAAACCAGACCCTGCCAAAGGAATGTTCCGACTCAGACCAAAGACCTCTAAAGGGTTCACATCAAAAGGAGGCTTGGTAATATTGGGAGAAGACTGGAGGGCAAGCGATTTCGGTTATAAGCAACTTTTAAGAAAATCTGGAAATTGAGGTGGATCCGTGTGAATTAAGTAAATACACCCTTTACCCTACTCTGGAACAGGCCTGCTCAGTTTGAATAAAAAGGAAGAGAGAAACTTAAATCCACTCTTCTTGCCCTATTTAGTACACGGTCCTGCAGTGAGCTACAGAATGGTAGCACAAAAGCCCGCCCAGGGAGCACCCCAGCTCACTTGAGTGGGCCAGGGCTGAGCCTTGCACACTCACACAGCTTCCGCCTGCAACCGGAAAGCATCCCACAGCAGTGGATGTAACATTTCATCAGGAAGTCTTCACTCATTCATTCGTTCACTCACGCAACAGGCTCCCGAGCACCTCCTGTGAGCTGAAGTGATGCTGGGCAGGGGGTTGCTATGGAGAGTGAGTCCCACGTGGCCCCTGCCCACCTGAGCTTATGGTTAAAGGTGGGAGCCATGCTTATTTAGAGCATTCAGAAGACTGCACTCACAGCAGCTGCCTACCAGCCAGAGGGACCCTACCAAGAGCAAGCTACGTTCAAAGGCATGGAGGGATGGAACTGGCCTTAGTGACCCTCACCCGGAACTCCAAACCCATCTTTGTTCTCAGGAACCCCCTGTCTGCCCTCCACCCCCAAGGAACATCTCAGCCACCGTGGCTCAAGCTTCAGGAAGGTTCAGGTGTGGAGGAGCAAGTGTTGCTGGAGGAAATGAGGGGCAGGCTTGGGGGCTGCTGTGGGGCCACCAGCTTTCCTGGCTACAGTTCCTGGCTGGAGACTCATAGATCCCTGGTAGAATCCTTCCTGCTCAGATGGTTTCCCTCCCCCTGCCACCCAGCCCTTCTTGTCCCCTCTACACCAGCATCTAGAGTGGGATCACCAGCCTCACACCACAGTGGCCCACCCCCTTCAGTTAAAAACAAGTGGGAGCAACAGACAGCTGTAGAACGCCAATTGGTTGGGAAAAGTGAATACGGGCTCCCCTGTGCCCGGGGACCTGGTGGCCACGCCCCCCAGGAGCCAGCCACAGCATTGAGCCTGGGTCACATTGTGTAATTCTGGTTTCCCATGCGAGACAATGCATTCACCAGCGCTTGCTACAGAACAACCTCGAAGACCTTGAGGGCTTACAACAACTTTCCACTCTCGGGGCCCCACGTGAGTTGGCTATGTGGTTCCCCTCCAGGCTGGGGGCCTGATCTGGGTCTGCCCCTCAAGGCACCCCTTATCCTGGGTCCTGGCTGCAGGAGCAGTGTTCACCGGGGCAGGAGCCCAAGAGGCCGAGCCAGTCCCACAAACACATATCCAGTGTCTGCCCGGGCGGCGGGACGTGTGCCGAGTCTACGCGCGTCCCGTCCAAGCCTGTGGCCTAATGGCATCAGCGGGGTGGGCAGAGGAGCAACCCTGGGTGCCATCGCTAGGATTTCTGGAGAGGAATTTCTTTAGGCTGAGGGATGATGAATGATTCTTCCCTCTGCTATTTCACAAACATTCTGTCCTTTTTAAAAATTGTTTCAATTAGAAGGGGGTCCGTTGAAGGGGGTGGAAGGAAGAGGTGGGGATTAAGGCAAAAGGAGGAAGATGACCCTGTGATCAGACCCCTTTTGTACTCAGAGCAGAGTCCCTGGGGGCTCCCCAGGCCAGGCTTTGTTGAAAGTGCCGCACTCAGAAGGCATCTCAGGGGGCTCTACGGGCTGGCCCTGGAAGGGGCGAGCCTGGGCCCAGGGAAACCAGCAGAGGCGGCACCAGAAAGGGGCAAGAACACATGGAGTCGGATGAGGCCTTGGCAGCAGACTAGACGGGAGAGATGCGGACTTGCCTGTCCCACCCAGCCCTCTCCCGCTTCGGGTAGCAAACGCAAGACCCGGCAGGACTGACAGGGAGGAAGGGACGTGGTCATTGGAGGCAGCAGCTGGCTCCCAGAGCTGAGGGAGGGCTGGGTTCCCTAGTGAGCAGGAACGCGGGGCAGTGACCCAGCTGGGACTACCATTGGCACCCCTGTTGCCCCCAGTAATGGCCCAGCCGTCTGCCAGGAGCTCGAGCTGAAAACGCCAGGAGGGAGCCTCAGAGATGAATCTGTCCGTAGTCTCCAGAACACGGAGAGAGGGACGGCCTAGCCTCTCAGGTCTAGGAGATGGAGGTGGGAGTTCTGCCCAGGGAGGGTGTTTGCGTGCTGGGCAGCCAGGGTCATGGGGGAAGGCTGCTTGGCCATGCTGCCTTCTGCCCACTGCCCGGCGCACATTGCGTTCCCCTGCTCATACCTCACAAACTAGAGCTCCTGGGCGCATAATACAGCCATGCCCCCTGAGGGAGAAGGGGCCACCCTGCTGCTCACAGATCACTTGGGGCTCTAGTCTAGGCTGTGTGGGAGTCCTCCTCTTCCAGCTCTGTTGCGACCCCCTGGATATTCTAGAAGCTATGAATTAAGTAACTACCCTGACCTGTATCGAAGTGCTGTCCATGACCCCTGGGAGTCCACCAGGGCCTCCCTTTCCCAGCTCTCCATCCAGGGAAGGCCAGATTTTCTTCAGCTACTTCAGCCAAGCCAACATAACACAACAGATTGAGAGCCTTCTGTTAGGTCAGACATTAAAGGAGTTTGCAGGGGAGTGGATGTGTCTCAAGTGATTGGGCTCCCGTTTACCATATAGGAGATCCAGGGTTCGATTCTCAGGGCCTCCTGGTGAAAAGCAAGCTGGCCTGTGCGTCGAGCTGGCCTGAGCAGAGAGCTGGCCCATGCAGGAGTGCTTTCCTGTATGGAGTGCTGGCACAGCAAGATGGTGCAACAGAGTCACAGAAGAGAAACAATAAGAGGTGGAGCAGACCAGGGAGCTGAAGTGACTCAAAGAGATTGAGCGCCTCTCCCCACTCCTCGGAAGGTTCCAGGATGGGCTCCTGGTGCTGCCTAAAGAGAAGACAAGCAGACACACAAGAACACACAGAGCAGACAGCAAGTGCAAAACAATGGGGGTGGGGGGGTGATAAATATTTTTAAAAGGCGGTGGGGGGGGAGTTTGCAAAGGGCAGTGCAGCAGTGTTCTCACTCAATTTTGTTTTGGAAAACAGGGCTATTTTTCATATGAAATATGCTATTTTTATTAGCATGTAATGGATTGTCTTAAAATGAATTATTAAATATTTTGAAGGTTATCCACTTTCATTTCCACCATGGTACACATTGACAGGTACGCCTCACATAAACTGCTTCCCCACAGTCTAGTGGGGGAAAGCAAGGAAAGAAGTAAAAATTGGATGAAATATATTAAAATCCATATGACACAGCAAGGAAGGAAACCTATTCGTGCATAAGACATGCATTTGCATAACAATCTTCAAGTACAGAGACTCATTTCTGCAGCAGATCACAGGGTGGCCTTCCTCCTGCCTTCTCCTCGTCTTCCCGGAGGCACAACGCACACCCTCCACACCCTCGCTCCTGGGGAGCCTGCACCCTTGGCTTTCGGTTCATCCCCCCACTAGAGCAGCCTGAGGGCGGCCCATTTCCCCTTGATCCTGGCAACAAGGGGAAATGGGGACACCCGGTCACCCCCCCCCCCCGGGGCTCCCGGCCACCTCGCTGCCTTTCCAGGATGTCCTGTTTAAGCAGTTTCACGGAGGGGAGGAGAGAGGGGAAGTGGGTTTAGAAACGTCTCTGCACTACAGCTCTCCCTCCCTGCCCCTCTGCCTCTGCCCCTCCCTGGTGTCCCACCCGCTCTCCCCCTGTGCCCCAGGTCTCAGCTGTCTGTCCTTGCCCCACCCAAAGCCCTGTCTCAACGGCCTGCCCTCCTGGACAGCTGCCAGCCTCTGGGTTTCACCAGTCCTCCTTCCTCCTCCTCTCTCCTCCCTCTTCCTCCCTCCTCCATGCCCCATGACCCTCCTCCTCTGGTCTCCTCTTGCCCTGAGCAACCAGCCAGCCCTGAGACACAACTGGCCTTTAAGGGCTGAGTCACTCTTGCATTTTGACCTGGCATGTCCAGACATCAACCAAGGGGAGTTCAAAGTCCACCAGCCTGAGACCTTTCCAGAAGCCAGCACCCCAGACACTGCATAACCAGCCACCCAGGGCGACAAAGTCCGGGGCCCCTCCTGTTGGTGGCCACGGCTACAGGCCAGCACTGATGCCCAGCCATGGCTGCCCGGCTACACCTGCCTGCCCCACCATCCAGCACATTCAACGGCAGGGCTCCCTCCTGGCTGCCGAGTGTTCTCAGTTTCACTAGGCCCTTGACTCCAGGTCTGGCTTGTACTTCTCTCGGTCCCAACTCTGGCCAGCCCTGAGGACCACGGTGGACTGTACCGCAGCTCAAGGGTGCAGGCCGTGGCCCACAAGAGGCTCTGAAAACCTCACACCTTCCAGGGGTGGGGAGATGGGGGTGGGACCAGAGGGAGGGCTCCCCACCTGCACTGAGGCCCAGTCTGATGGTCCCCAATGGCTGCCACCTTTCCGCAAGGCTTCAGGCAGAGCCACGAGTGGGGAGGCAGGGCTTGCCTGGGACGTCAGGAGGCCAGGCCGAGCCGCAGACCTGCTCCGTGAGTCCCAGCAGGTGAGGAGGGGCACCGTGGAGTGGGCCGTGCTACCCACCACTGCTGTGCTGATGCCCAGGAAGGAGGAAGATATGGGCCCCCAGCTGAAGGAGGATGCCAAGGTTGAGCAATGGGTCAGCCAAGTGCCACAAATACACTAAGCACAAAAAGGCACCAGGTGGGGACCAGGCAGGCCACTCACCTGGCACACGCCTCTCAAGTGCCTAACACGGGCCAGGGCAGTCGGTCACGCCAGGTGAGCCATGGCCCCTGCCCTGGAGAAACCCCCGATCCTGAGAGCAACGATCGCACAGGGAGGGGCCTCCAGCGGTACAAATATGGTGACATGGGTGCTGACGCACCCTGGAAAGTGACCTCTAGCCAAGCTGGGCCTGGGGTACACCCCAAGGAGGGGGAGGCAGTGCTCAGGCTGGAGGACAGATGGGGGCTCCACATGGGAAGTGAGGAAGTATTGGGCTGCTTTGGGTCATAACTGATCGTGACTTAAACTAGAGGACATTAGAGGAAATCCAGAGGTGGAAGGGCTGGTGGCTGGTCCAGAAGGAAGGCAGGTGTCAGCTTGCCAGGGCTACTGTATCAAAGTGCCGCAGTCTAGTTGGCTTGAACTACATGAATGTGTCCTCTCACTGTTGGAGGCTGGAACCTCTCTGAAGCCCGCGGTCCACAAGTCAATCTCTGCCGCCATCACATGGCTGTCCCTCTCCCCACCTGCCTCCTCCTCGCTGCTTCCAAATTTCCTCTGCTCACAGGGACTCCTGTCACACTGGATGAAGCCCCCCTGATTCATTCTGGGCCTCACCTTAACTGATATCTTCTTAAGGGTCCCCCTTACAAACGAGCCCACACCCCAGGACTGGGGCTTAGGACCAGTGCTAAGTGGGGGTGTGATTCGCTCCATAAGAAGAAGCCTTCCGTCTTTCTGCCCTG
>JAQZBX010050070.1:0-19761 GCA_029593785.1 Cabassous unicinctus | reverse complement strand
ATTCTACTTTTTCAAAGAGCTTAAGCAGAATTGGTGTTAGCTCTTTCCAGAATGTTTGGTAAAATTCACCTGTGAAGCCATCTGGTCCTGGGCTCTACGTAGTTGTGAGGTTTTTAATGACAGAGTCCATCTCCTCACATGTAATTGGACTCTTGAGTTCATCAACTTCTTCTTTCATCAGTGTAGGCTGTTTGTGAGTTTCTAGGAATTTTCCATTTCTTCTAGATTATCATTCTTGTTGGCATATTAATTTTCAAAGTATCCTCTTATGGTACTCTTTATTTTGGTTGGGTCAGCATTGATATTTTATTTATGTGCATCTGCTTTTTCTTTTTCTTTGTTAGTCTGGCTAATGGTTTGTCAATTTTATTGATCTTCTCAAAGAAACAGCTTTTGGTTTTGTTTATTTTTCCTAGTGTTTTCTTATTTTCTATTTCACTTAGTTTTGCTCTAATCTTTGTTATTTGTTTCTTTCTACTTCCTTTGTGGTTAGTTTGTTGTTGTTTTTCCAGTTCCTCCAGATATACAGTTCTCTTTTAGGTCTTTCTTCTTTTTTAATATATGCATTTATGGCTTTGAATTTCCTTCTCAGTGCAACTTTGGCTGCATTCCACAGGTTTTGATATGTTGTGTTGTCATTTTCATTCATTTCAGGGTAGTTACTGATTTCTTTGAGATTTCCTCCTTGACCCACTGTTTGTCTAAGAGTCTGTTGTTTAGCTTCTATATCTTTTTGCCTAATCTGGTTCTCTGGCGCTTAGTGATTTCCAATTTCATTTCATTGTGGTCAAATAAATTACTTTGTATAATCTCAGACTTTCTGAATTCATTGAGTGTTGTTCTATGGCCTCGCATGTGGTCTACATTGGAGTATGATCCATGTACACTTGAGAAGAATGTATATCCCCCTGCATGTGGGTGTAGCGTTTTGTATGTGTCTCTTAGGTCCAGGTCCTCTAATGTATTATTCAGAGTATTTGTTTCTTGATTGATTCTTGATTGTTTCTTGAACATCTGTCTGGATGTTCTATTTGATGGTGATAATGGTGTATTAAAGTCCCCCAATATATGTGTAGAGGCATTTATTTCTCCACTTAGTTTTTCCAGTGTTTGCCTCATGTATTTTGAGGCACACTGAATAGGTGCATACATATTTATGATTGTACTCTCTTCTTAGAAGATTACCTCTTTTACTAGTATATACTGTCCACCATTGTCTCTTACAATAGTTTTTCATTTAAAGCCTATTTTGTCCTATATTAGGATAGCTACTCGTGACCTTTTTTGGTTATTGTTTGCTTGTAAAATTGTTTTCTAGCCATTCACTTTTAGCCTACTTGAATCCCTGTGTCTAATGTGGGTTTCTCAGAGACAACATATAGATGGATCATATTTCCTTACCCATCTTGCAAATCTATGTCTCTTGACTGGTGAGTTTAATCATTATTACTCTCAATGAATTTCTTGCATCAGCCATATTTTCTTTGGGTTTATGTATGTCAGATGTTGTTTTTATTTCTCTTTATGTCTTTTTAGTTGTTCTAACACTCTATGTCCTGTTTTTTCCTTTCAGCCTGTAGTATTTTTGAAGAGCAAGTTTTTATGTGCATATTCTCTTAATTTTTGTTTATCTGTGATTATTTTGATTTCTCCATCATTTTTGAATCCCAGCTTTGCTGGATAGAGAATTCATGGCCGGAAGTATTTTTCCTTTAGTACCTTGACTATGTCATACCACTGCCTTCTTGACTCAATGGTTTCAGATTAGAATTCAGCACTTAATCTTATTGTGCTTCCCTTGTATGTGATGGTTCTCTTTTCTCTCGCTGCCTTGAGTATTTTCTCTTTCTCTTGAGCATTGGACATTTTGATAATTATATGTCTTGTAGTAGGCCTGTTGGGATATATACTATTTGGGGTGCACTGTGCTTCCTGGATATGTACATTCATCTCACTCAATAGGGTTGGGAACTTTTTAGCCATTATTTCCTTCAACACTCATTCTATTCCCTTTCCCTTCTCTTCTCTTTCTGGGATGACTATGATATGTGTGTTTGTGCATTTTGTGTTGATATTTAAAAGCTTAAGTCCATGCTGAATTTTTTCTATCTTTTTATCTATCTGTTCTACTCTCTGTTTGATTTCAGATGTACTGTTTTCCACATCACTAATTCTTTCTTCTGCCTGTTCAAATCTGCTCTTATGTCAATTCATCATCTTTTTGATTTCTTGGATTTTGCCATTCATCACCATCATTTCTGTTATATGTTTATGTATGTTTACAATTTCTTCTGTATGTTCTCCCAGTGTCTTCTTAATATCCTTAATCTCTTCCTTCACTTCATTAAGTGGGTCCATGATATTTTTTTGGACAGCCTTGATTAGTTGTTCGATGTTCTGCATCTCTTTCTGGTTTTTAGTTTGATCATTGGAAGGGTACATGTCTTACTGTTTCTCAGTATGATTTGGAATTTTTTATTGCCCTTTGGTCATCATTTTATCTTGATGGATTTATTCAGTTGATTAGCTTCTCTCAGTGCTCTAGAGTTTTATTTAGCTGGTGGTTTTGTGTGTGTGTTAAGTTTTCTCTTTGTCACTTTATTCTTCTTGTATTTCCTCACTTTTTTCTTTGTTTCCTAGAAGGAAAAAGATTAGGGTCAAAGGGATTGAAAGAGGTAAGAAAGGAAAAAGGATAATAGTAATATTGATAAAAGTTAGAAGAGTGGCTGTATCAGACTTAGTAAAATGAGTATTTAACTCATGTGGGCAGTGTAGAGTAATAGGGGGGATAAAGTGGAGTACTTCTAATGGAAAGCGAAACCAAATAGTGGAAAATATATAGAATTATTTAAAGGGCCAGAATGATGAAGAGAAAGAAAAAGAGTAAAAAAAGGGCTGAAAGGAAAAAGTTAATAATAATAATTAAAAAAGAAAACAGAACTGACAAGATAGAAATCGACACCCATGAAGTTGAGAACTAATGAAAAAATGTGGAATGCATGAAGCACAACAGAAACCAGAAGTTGGAAAGATGAAGGAAGGAAAAGAGATAGTATTGTTAGACAAAATCAATATACACAGAGAATGGAAAATCAAGAAGAAGCTCAGCAAAGAAAAAACAAGATAGTAGCACCTAATTTTTGAAAAAAAAGGGGGGTGGGGAGAGAAGGAGGAAAGAAAAGCAAGAAAAAAACAAAGAAAAACCAATCAAACCCACAAGCATGCAGTCAAACAAAGTTAAGGAAGAAGAGCACTCCTTCTTGGGCCCTTGTGGAGCCTCTCATCCTGTGTTCATTGATCAATTACCCTGAAGCTTCTCTCTGCAAGTTTTGAGGCAGATTTTAGTGATTAAATTAAGTTAAAAAAATTTTTTGAAGAAATAAGGGATCCAAAGAAGGCCTCTTCTGGACCACCCCCTCCAAAGAGGGGGCCCTAAATAGGCTTCTGGAGACTTGTCAAATACTTCCCAATGCCTGACCCCCCCAGGGGAGCTGAGACTCTGACACTCAGCATTGAATTATAAAATTGGCTGGCTTCCCCCCCTCCTGAGCCAAGCCTCTATTTCCTCAGCTGTCATGTAAATCAGGCTTTCTCAGCCAATTCGCCTCTCCCCTCAGCCCAGCACCACCACTTCTAGCCAGCTGGTTTGCTCCCAAAAAGCTGCAAGGGGGTCCACATAGCCAAACTGACAGGAAAAACCCCTCTCACCCTTTTCCAGGACCTTCCCATTCTCAGAGAGTACTCCCTCTCACCAGGTTGCTGGGAGGGTGGGGTTTAGCCATCTGCGTCCATGATTTCTAGCTGGGGAAATAACTCATGAGTTAATATTGAGCAGTCCACCTTGCTGTCTACCTCCCTCCAGATCGATGTCCCCAAGGTTCTTGCTCTGCAGGCTCCCCAAGGTTTTCTATTAGCACCAAACTGAGATTTAATTTGTACAGGTGTTAGAAGGAAATGGGACTAAAAGGAGGAAAGGATAAATGTATATGAACCTTACAATTATTATTTAATTGGAAGTCTTTAGTCTAAAGAGCCATTAAAATCCCTATTGCTTTCTTCATTTTTTGCAATTAACACATATTGCTTCATTACCTAAACATGTACCTTAAAAGAAAATTGAATAACTTAATGTTATTTTAGTTGGAGTAGACAGATTAAAAGTCTAAATTTGAAAGATAAAACTACAGAGCTAACAGAAAAACAAAAATAACCCACCATGTCATTGAAAATTTGAGGTGTTTAAAACCACCCTAAACAACATATAAAATTATAATACAGATGTAAAAGAATTCCTTGATATTAGTATAAAAGTTACCTCTTTAAAGAAAGACACATAGAGAAAGTTAATAGATGATTGGAGCCATAGGGGATGGTTTCCATAGATCCAAAAACAGAAAGAATATATACATGCTTTTAATGTTGACAGAATCATTCTCAAATCAAAGGATATGTTTAGAAGCACAATGAAGATATACAAAATTATTTTATTTTTTAATATTCAAATATCATTCCCAAATGGCTATCAATTAGGAGAAGCTCAAATTATCTTTCAATCATTCATAAAAATTCAGGCAAAATGACACAAAGCTTTATCAGGATGACAGTGGCAACAATTGTCAAGCTGGGTTTTTCAGTCTTTTAATAAGGATATGGACTAACCATAATGTTCATCCTCTACTGAAAAATGTCATTTAATAAACTGGGATTTGGAAGCTTATTTATCCATGGACTTTGGGTATAGACAAATAATATATGGTGGGTGCTGTGAATACAATGCAGTATTTAGACTAACAAAAATGTTATAGTTAAGCAACTTTCACTGATTATTTGAGGTAAAAATGAATATAACAACAAAGAGAATGAGATAGATTTAACTATGAAATTTATTAAAATTAATGAAGCACATATAAACACATATATATCACATTTAATATGAATTGTATCTGAAAGAATATTGCTTTGGGCTTTGGCCAATTGACTGTCATAATTTGTTCAGTTTGAAATTGAATTATTAAATGGAAATACAAAAAGCTTCTTTTCCCAAGTGTAACTTCTTCTCCAACCTAGAGTTAAAACATATAACTGTACATAAATTAAGCAGTACATAGATAATTACAAGCAATTTTAATTGGTACTGAGAGCAGATTCTATTTCCTTTCAGGTAGGAATCATGGAGCATGGGAGACCTCTGGATTTTCTTGTCCTGTCTGCCATCATCACCAGGTTCTACTGTACCAGACATTCAGATTCCCTTTAATTCACACATTGTGTCTTATCTCTTCATCTCATGAGCAGAAATATCAATGCCTAAATTCAGCTACCTTATTACTCTGATTTGTCCTTTATCTATTTAGATTTTTATTAATGATTTTATGCACTTAAACTTTGTCAGAATTATTTTCCATGATATTCATTTTTAAACATCGCTTGTTTTAATTTTTTAATTGAATGGCTAAAAGTCAGATTTCTTTCTCCCTGTTATTAGTCCTGACTGACTTCTTTGTCTCTGCAACTCCCACTCTAAGGTAGATGGGAAGTCTGACATGGATTTAATGTAGTATGTGTTTATGATATAAATGGATCTATTCATAGATGTATTTTTCTTGTAATTATCTGGAAGAACTACAGATTTCATGTTCAGGATATAAAGCATAGGTATACTGAAATAAAGAGTGTACTAGTTATCTATCTATCAATCTATCATCTGTCTATCTGGCTAGCTGCTATATTTATATCTACTTAAACATTAAATAATAACTATTATATTACATCTTGAAAACAGAATTCAGAGCATATATTTGCAGTAATGTAAATCTTAGTTTTCTTCCCGGCTATGTCACAAAAATCAGTGTGAATCTGAAAATGTTATGCAACTTTCTTGAACTCTTTCCATTTAGAAGAGCATGGGTATAGGAAAATAATCCCAAATTTCTATTTTTTAAATGGACAATATTAAACATTCAAAAAAGAGTGGGTACAGAATAATTCATTTTATTTAAGCAATCTCTATGTGCAAATGTTAACTATGCAAATCTGATTATATACCACCCATTTTATACCAAAACAACTTATTAACCAAGATTTTAGCTTTATATGATTGCAGAGATAATGATTTTATACACTTTATTCAACTTTGATTATTTAAATATTGTTTCCAATCAAACATAAAATATCCTCCTAGTGGTATCCAGAAATATCTAGCAAATATTCTATCCAGGGCATGCTTAATTTCCCTGTTTTCAGCCTAATAATTATGGGATTTGAGAGTGGGCACCATAATGTAGAACATGACTGTCAACAGTGTTTGAATTGTTGTTCTTTTGATATGGGGCCTAAACAAGCAAACAATCCAGAAATGATAAAATAAAAGTAGCTATCTGGGGAAAGCAGGTTGATACGACTTTTTTTTTTTTTCTTTTTTGGTCATAGTACATTACCACAAGAGGAAAAAACAAAACAAAACAACAAACAACTCTGTGGAACCAAATAAGAAATAAAAATTTCTGAGTGGCACATTCTTTGAGAGAAATAAATTTACTGCCTGTCATAAAATACATTGCAGATTTTGGAACAGTTACTGAGATCTAACCAAAATCTAACAAGGATAAAATGTATACAAAGAAATACATGGGGAAGTGGAGTTGGAGTCTGTCCCAATGGCATCCAGGGTTCCCAGATTGATCATTAAGCACATTAGACTCTGCAAGATTTGGAACTCCTGGGACCTTGAGATATCCATGAGGAGGAATTCCATGAAGATGGTGAGATTGTCCATGCCTACTAATATGTTGCAGTCCCTCTGTAATCAAAGGATAAGCTAATAAAATTATGCAAAAAGTCCAAATGAAGTGAGAAAACAAAATATTCACCTCAGGGAGAATGAAACCTCTGACCTAAATTTGTATACTGCATTTAAAGAGTCAAACACCATATACAATTTTATATCATATAAATATGCTTAAATAGTAAATGATAATGTTAAAGAAACAGAATATAAAGAAACTTAACAATACTAATCACATTGAGCACTATCACTAGACCTTGGCAAATTTAGATTTTTGTGCTTTGATTTAAAAATACTAATGCAGATCCCTATTAGAATTCAAAATAACATAAAGAAAAAACACACCTGAATACTGAAATATCAGTTTTCTCCTTCTGACCATTAATATCTCTCACAAAGACTTAATGATGTAAATTCTACAGGGTTCACAGGGAATTCTGCAGAGCATATTTTGAAGAGAGGTCTATTTTTATTTCAAGCCATATAAACAACTATGCATCAGGCTCCTCATTCATGGTTGCCACTGTCTTTCTGGGGATCCCAGGTGCACTTATATTCAAAATCCTCAGGGGAACTAGTAATTCAGCCTCCAGAGAAGAAAAGGACTTTTAAAGCCTTGTTTTTGATAAATATTTTGTCCAATATATGGTCATGAATTAAATGGATAATAACTTATATTTAAGACATGAGTAGAATATTGGTTTTGAAATCTTGGAAAGCTCAAGTCAATAAAAAGGGTTTTTGTGTCAGTGTTGGCTTAACATTTCAAAGTTTTTATTTCATAACAATAGGAGCAAATAGCATTTAAAGAAGAAAATTTACAATGCTTTGTATGTGTATAAATGTATATAAAATATATAAATTATAGTTTAATTATATATAAACAATATTAGTGAAAAGAAGTTCAAGTAAAACAAGATCAAAATGCTCACCTATCACAAGCCTAAAACAAATTAACCAAAAGTATCTGAAACATCCTCAATGTTATTCATTACTGGTAAAGCAATTGCTGTAAGTATGAAAAAAGACACCACAGAAAGAACAAAGAAAAGAACTAATAGGGCAGAACATAAACTATGTAAAGCTTAGAAGACCCAGACTAATTGTTGCCTCTGAAAAAGTACTGAGGAAAGAATCTTGAGTTGAGCTACATAATTCTCACAAGGAAAACATTTGGAACTTTGTGGATAATTTCAGAGGGAATAAATCCTCAAAGTTCTGCATCCAAGTGGGAAGACTGTAAAGAAACAAGAAGGACCCATGAGCAGTGGCCCTTGAAGTGTGGTCTGCAATAGCAGCATCTGTACCACTGGCAGGTCCCCAAGAAGCACAAGCACAGCTAGGAGAAATGGCATGAAAGGCAGGTGTTCTACCTCAAAAACCGTGTGGGGACATTGTGGCACAGAGCAAGCTGAAATAGAAGTCTGGAAGGAAAATAAAAATCACAGGCAAAAGGAAAACAAAACACACAAACAAAAAACACAAAATTGACTACCTAAGGGAGTTTTTCATTCTTGAACATGACAATAAGCACATAAAATTAATTAAAAAGAATCCCCCTGGCTCCATGCCCTCATATGGACCTTGCTTGGATTTTGTGGATGGAATTGGCACTGAATGTGGTATTCATTCAGATCCACTCTCCAGCACACAGAGTCTTTAATGTCCTCACTGCAATCTCCTTACCGCACACAAAGCATCTCCGCTAATGCAGGACATGATCCTCTCCACCATGCCATCTTTAGTGAGCAAAGTGGTACTTTGTCTGTGCTCATCTTGGAATGGCTTTGTAAACTCTAGAATTTAGTTCATTAAGCCCCCATCCCACAAAGAACTCTTCAACAACTTCCTAAATATGTCTTTCTAAAAAATATTTTCCTATTTGTTTTTCTACTATTAGCACATGAAAGTTATGTATGCATATAAATTCCATGGTCAAAATCATCACTAATATTTTTCCATTTTACACTTAACATAATAAAAGTATTTTTGTTCCACTGAATATTATGACTATATATCTCAATATTTAAAACTCATAAGAATCTTTTAATACAGGTTTATATAAAATATAGATTTATATAAAATAGTGTCTCTCAGGGAAACAGAACTGACAGAATGTGTGTGTTTGTGTGTGTGTTTATATATTCTGTGTATCATATATAGGTATAGTATCAGCTTTTATTATAGGAATTGGCTCACACAGCTGTGGGGTTTTGGAAGTTTGAATTATATAAGGCAGACAGCAAGCTGGGAGTTTTGATGAAGGTTTTGTTAGATTCCTCTGGAGAAGGTGGCTGGATGAAATAGAGATACATTTTCTTCTTTCTGATTGATCAGTATGTGACCCAAGTTAATTTTAGAATGTGATTATCAGTTCTTCAGAAATTTAACAGCATTTCAGATTGAGTTCCATTTAATGTAAGATTATTTTTGAGCTGAAACTCTCATTTAAAGTAATATTTCTTCAGCTATGTATGTGGACTATCCTTTAAGAGTTGCTTACTTTTTCTACACCTCTCTTGCTGTTTTTTGTGGTAGTTCATATCATATTTTTAAATACCATATCGACTTTATATATAATCTTTTGAAAAGAAAGTCAATGAAATAACATATATTAATATTATCTAGTACTTAATAAACCATTCAGTATAGTGCTAATGTAGGAATAAATATGCTAAAAAAACAGAACAATAGTGCTCAGAAATAAATATATAAATTCAAGGTAATTTAAACTCTTGATCAAAAGTTTGCTCAGACAACACAGGTAAGGATTGCTTGTTAGGTGGTGAGAGGAACACTAGATCCTCGAAGGAATAACATTCATCTTTTTCATTTTTTTCTTGCTTTAAAATGATGAACTACAAATAAAATAAAATCCTAAACTTGCTAGGTAAAAAAATAAAGGGGAAACTATTATAAACTTGCATTGGTATAATATCCCTGAACAATATCTTAACTCACAAAATATAGGCAAAATAATTTCTTTTTAATAAAATTTATCTGCATTAAAAAGGACACATAGACAAAGTAAACAAGTGATTGGAAAAACAGGAGATGGTTTACCCATGCTTCAATTTAAAATGAAATAAATATATGCTAACACATGTTAACAAAATCATTTTCAAATCAAAGGGAAATGGATAGAAACCCCAAAAAAGATGGATAAAAATGCTATATTGAAAATATAATTCCTATATGCATATTAACTATCAGAAGTTCTAATTTATTTACAATATGAAACATGAAAGCTCAGGCAAAAGTGAAACACATTTTTATAAGTATAAGAATGGCAATAATGGAAAGCTGGGTTTTACCATTCTCTATCAAATATATGGTAGCAGCATAATATTGATACATTCCTGATCATATTATAAGTGGAAAAATACAATGTTGTAAGTCAAATCATTAAGTAAGCTGAGAGTTTTAACAGAATAGGTATCCATGCAATAGGAAATGTATTAATGTGGCAAGTGCTATGGAAAACAATGCAGTTGTTAGAATAACAAAAAAACTTATACTTCACCAGTTCTCACTGATCCTTTGACTTAAACAAACATTACTGAGTGAGTTTATTTCATAATAAATTAATTATAATAATTTATTACAATTAGTAAAATAAGAATGAATGAAATACATGTGCAAAGAAGTTTGGCTTATACAGCAATTTTATTTGAAATAAAACTGCTTGTGTTTTTTTTTTTAATTGGGCTTTCAAACAATGACTGTTATACTTCTTTTAATACAAATTTACTTAAAATAGTTCAAGGTTATCTACATAATCTGGACATCATGGGGATAAAAAAAGCCTTTTATCATTTATTAATGGTATTTAACCACAGGTACACAAAAACACATACACCAAACATGATACCAAATAATGGCACAAAGAATTAGACTTAAAACAGGACTTCTAGAAGCAGTTTTTAAGGTTAATGGGAGCACATTGTTTTCTCTCAAGCAGGGTTCATGGAATCTGGGCAACCACTGTGTTTTCTTCTCTGATTGTCTATCATCAACAGCTCATAATGCACCAGATCTTTAGATTCTCTTTAATTCAACCCATCATATGTTATCCCATGATATCACATGCAGGAGTGTCCATGGCTGAATTCACTATTACCATATTAGCATGTTCTATCCTTTGTCACACTAAATTATTGAAACTTTATCACATATTTCAGTCTTCATGATATGTATTTTACATGTTTTAGTCTTCATCCTTTGTCTGCATAGCTACCAGGCAGTAGATCAGACTCTCTGTTGTGAATACCAAATCTATACTTTCTCTCCACTGTTATCTTTCTGATAAATGGCAACACTGATATAAATTTTATGTTGCACAGTGTTATGAACATGGATGGATTTATTTATAGGTGTATTTATATAATTATCTAAAGATAATACATATTTTATGTCAACAGACATAATGTGTACGTTACACTGAAATGAAGGGCCATGGATGCAAGCATATAAGGAATTCAAGCATATGAGCATATCAAGGAATAATCGTGAAAATGTAGAAATTATATTGCAAGGTGAAACAGAAGAGTTTACTGCATCTATTTGCAGGTAGAATGAATTGTTTCATCCTAGCTTTCTACCTAATAAAGTGTGAACATGAGAAAATGATATACCTTTCTAGATCTTTCTTCAATTGAACCAACATGAGCATAATAAGATGACACCACAAATCCAATATTTAACTCCTACTACTTTGCATATTAAAATGAGTAATTACAAGAAGTAATAATCTATTTTATTCAAGGAAAATCTTTATTCAATGGTTAATTTCTGCTTAAGTATTTTAATATGTCCTTGCTTTTCTCAGAGTAACATAATTATATTGTCTAAATTTTAAGGTAACATACTATATACATTATTTTATTTGTGTATAATTGAACCATTATTTCCCATTTAAAAAATAAATTCCTTAAGGCAACCAGAACAAATTACTAAACATTCTGCCAAGAGCACTTTTAATCTCCCTGTTCCTCAGCCTAAAGATGATGGGGTTTATGAAGGGGAGCACCATGGGGTACAACATGGATGTGAGGAGGGAATGGATTATTGATTCATTTGAGATGGGGCCCAGACAAGCAAACAGTGCAGAAATGATAAGTAAAATAAGAGTAGCTATTTGGGGAGAGCAGGTTGATAAGACTTTGTTCTGGGCTTCCACAGAACACATCTGGACCATAGTTAAAAAGATGTTAACATAGGAGGTGAATAAGATGGCAAAGCTTACTAAAACAAGGCAAAAACTTACAACAAGTACCACAAACTCAGAAAACTGCACAGCCTGAGTTGAAATACATATGACTTGAGGGATGTCACAGAAATATTGATGGATTACATTCGACTTGTGAAGGGAAGCCTGCTCTATCTCTGTGTGGGTAGCATAATAGAACAGCCCACAGACATATGAGCCAACTGCTAACTGTATGCACAAATGCAGAGTCATGGTGACCCCATAATGCAGAGGGTGGCAAATGGCAATATAACAGTGATAGGACATCACCACAAGGAAAAAAAATCTGTGGATTCAAAGACACGAAATGAGAATGACTGAGCAGCACATGTTTTGAGAGAAATAAATTTACTGCTTGTCAGGGAATTCACAATTGAATTGGAAACAGTTACTGAGATGTAACAAAAATCCACCATGATTAAATTACCTACAAAGAAATACATTGGGAAGTGAAGACATGGATCTGTCACAATAACAGAAATGGTAAGATGATTTCCAATCAGGGATCCAAGATAGATCATTAAGAACATTAGACCTTGTAAGACTTGGAGTCCCCAGCAGCTTGAGACATCCATGAGGAGGAATTCCGTGAAGATGGTGAAGTTGCCCAATGGGTTAGTCAGGGTTCTCTCAGGAAGCAGAATCAACAGGAGATATCTGTCAATAATATGAGATTTTAAAAGACTCTCTCACAAGACCATGGTGATGCACAAGTCCAGGTTCCGCAGGCAGGCTGCAAACCAGGGCTCCGATGAAAGTCTGATGAAAGCTCCTTGATGAGTTTCTGGGAGAACTTGCCTGTCCAAAGATGAGCTGGAAAATTCTCTCTGAAAGTTGAAATCATTTCCCCTTTTAAGGCATGAACTGGTTGGATAAAAGTGTCACCCATTGATCATGCAATCTCCCTGATTGATGCAGATGTAATCAGCCATCAATGCAGTAAACTCACTGGTGATTGAAGCCCATAAATGCTCTTGTATTACAGTTAGCCCAGTGCTTGCTGGAAACACTTGGACACAATTACCTGACTGAGTTGACACATTAGCCTAACCATCACATTCCACCCCTTGTCAACTTGGCAATCATACACATTACCCTAAACCATAATTAGTCTCTAAGTAAAAACAATAACAGACAAGCATATATATATATTTCCACCTAACAATGCTCAACTCCCCTGCATACAACCGGAAATGCATTAATTCCCCACAGAACAGAGTGCAAGTCCTTGGGTAATATTCACTCTTAAACTTGACATCCTTAAATATTATGACATGGAATTAATACAACTTTTCATATGGTAGGCGAAAAGGTTAGGGAAAAAAACAAAGAAATTCATTTTGTGTACATATACAATCATTCTCATAATGAAACATGAAAGAGGGGTTCATGACTATTACGGTCCTCATTTTGGTAACTGTTCATGTGGTCAAAGTTCATATTTATCATTACCTTCTTCCACTACCCATTCCATGTTCCCGTTACCTTCAGCAAGCACTTCAGCTGGCTGTGGTTCTTTGCCTGTTGGGGTGACACAAACTTTCATTTCCAAAGACTCTGGGCCATTGTTAGTCATGCTTGAATTGGTTTGTTGCAATTTTCCATTGACTATAATCATAGGGCATGGCAGGACTAAGATATGCCCTAGAAGATCTCCTGCATTCCAGGCAAACTCTTCTTTACCCCCATTATGTAGATGTAATCCTATTTCCTCTTGATAGTCATTATCAATCTCCCCAGCCAGTACAGTAATTCCTTTTTTTTGCTGTTGATTCACAGGTAAGAGGAGCCCAAAGTGGCCAGATGGCAGTCTAAACTTCCAGTTCAATGGAATCATTGTTACGGTCCCTGGTGGCAACAGTTCTCCTTTCGGGACTAAAATCTCTAGACCAGCAGAGCTTAAGGTTGCAGGAACAGGAAGCAAAACTTTCCTAGTGGGTCACTAGGGGCAGTAATGAGTGGTGCCACTCCCATTTGTACCCCTTGGTTCCTGGATCCATGAATCCTGGTTATGGGAGAAACAGCATCATAGAGAGGAATAGGGTGCAAGTCCTTGGGTAATATTCACTCTTAAACTTGACATCCTTAAATATTATGACATGGACTTAATACAACATTTCATATGATAGGGGGAAAGGTTGGGGAAGAAAACAAAGAAATTTGTTTTGTGTACATACAACATCATACTCATAATGAAACAAGGAAGAAGGATTCATGACTACTACAGTCCTCGGTTCTGTAACTGGTCACATGGTCAAAGTTCATATTTATGACTACCTTCTTCCACTACCAATTCCATGTCCCCATTACCTTCAGCCAGCACTTCAGCTGGCCATGGTTCTTTGCATTTGTAATTTGAGTTAGGATTTTGTTCACTCAACCTAGAACACTTCTGTTTATACAGATCCTGAAGAAATTTAGTAGACAGCCCAGGTATTTCACTTCTAGGTATGCCATGATCTATTAGCCAATGCCATAACTCCATGCGACTCAGATTATTCTGTGTGCTGCTTTGAATCTCCCTTTCATTGTGGTAACCACGCCTACCTTGCCTTTGGCGATTAATTGCCGATACTTGACTTTTACCGGACTGAGATCCGATCATCCCCATAATATTTAAGGATTCCAATTCCATTACAGCCCTCCCTATATTAATATCTGGATTGCAGAGAAGAGCAACCACAGAGCTCTTCAGAGAAGATGGAGTTACTCTTACAAATTTTTTCCTTACAGTCCTGGTTAAAGGTGTGTGCTATGGACATTCCTGGAGTGTATGAGCAGGTCTCAAATGGTAAATCCATTCCAGCATTCCAATGTCTCTAAGCCTTTGAGTCCCCTCATCTACTGTATACCAGGGCAAATTGGGCATCTCAACATCAGACATGCTAGGCCATCTTTGGTCCATGTTTTGGTCAGCCACACAAACAAGCTGTTAGAGCTCTTTATAACCCCTTGAGCTATAGTGTTGAATCCAGAATTTCTGCTTAGTGGGCCCATATCAATAAATTCAGCTTCATCCAACTTTGTATTCCTTCCACCATTATCCCATATCCTTAGTATCCATTCCCACACATATTCCCCTGATTTCTGTCTATATAAGTTGGAAAACTCATGCAGTTCTTTCAGACTATAGTGTACTTTCTCATGGGTCACACTTTGTATTTCACCTTTGGGGGCTTGTTGTGATTTTATCTAGTAATGGGTCTGGAAGACAAGAGGAGTGGGGGATGTTAATAATGAGAAGGATTAGAGATGTCTTGCAGGCTACTGGCCTGAGGGCATTCCTTTGCATCTTCTTCTGGTGAAACAGGATTAATCTCTTCAGGCAGGGGTTGGAAGACAGATTCCTCAGGGCAGCGTGGAAGTTGGGCAGTGCATTCTATAGATTGGCTGGTACCTGCCTCATGGCTGAGAGGAGGTCCAGACTCTCTGGGGCAAGGTCACGTTGGGCTGTGCATGCGGGAGTTAGGCTGGTACCTGCCTCAGGGCTGGGAGGAGTTCCAGATTCCCTGGGGCAGGCTGGAGGATCGATAATACAAGGCTGACAAGATGTGGACTCCACAAGGCAGGACATCGCAGGCTTATCTGGTAAAGTCTCAGCAGAATTTAGGGTTCCAATGTCCCCACCAATATTATCATCATCCCATATGTCTCCGTCCTAATCCTTGGGGTTCTATTCCTTTCCAATCAATGCCTTTACTTTAATTGCAGAAATGCTGTGAGGTTGAGATTTTAGTTTCCCCTGTAATTCTGCTACTCGTACAATGAGAATCTGGGTTTGATTCTCAGATATCTCAAGTCTGTGGCTACAAGAGACAAGATTTTCTTTCAAGGCACACGTAGAAACTTTCATATCATTCATGCAGCATTTAAGTTTCAAATTTGAAGACTTCAGCTCATCTCTTTTCTTTTATAACTGTATCCAGAATATCTAGGAGGAACCAGCCAACATCATTATATTTTTTCACTCCACGAAATTCTGTTAAGGTGTTGAAAACACTCTCACCCAGATTCTTGGTTCTTATAAGCATGGAAGTATTGGAATCCAGTGGTGCTATTTTGCATATCTCTATTGCCAGCTCACGCCATGGACTGTTAGCAACCTTATTATTGGAAAGGGAGTCATTATAACCCCTGAGTCCAATTAGAGTAGAGAGCCACTTACAAAACTCCCAGAACCACCTCAGACATTCCATGTTTAAGACACTGTTCCTCAAGGACCACTCCTGGTACCAAGCTGTATTAGTCAAGATTCTCTTGGGAAACAGAATCAACAGGAGATATCTGTCAATAATATGAGATTTTAAAAGAGTTTCTCACACGACCATGGGGATGCACAAGTCCAGGTTCCGTGGATACAAAGGAAAGAATTATATGTAAATTAAAAGGTAATGAGATGCAACCATCTCTTGGTGCCAAATTCCATTTCTTGTAGTTGAGAATATCTTATTGAAGCAATGAAGTATGAAAACCAGCATCAACCATTTGACAGGATCTGCACAGAAGAAGCCCCTTGCTGTCCTGTCTTCAACTTGCATATTTAACATAGTAAAATTCCCACCCTGGGGTGGAGTTATCTGCTCCCTTTTTGATCATGCAGTGTATGTGCAAGTGTGATTTCCTGAACATATTACTCATACAATTATATAATTAGCTATGTTTGTTCATTCATATGCATAAAAGCTAATACATAATCAAAGCAAATGCTAAGTAATAATTTAGGTATTTAAACAAGAGTAAAACTTGAGCACAAGGAGTTGTGTCTGAGTCACTTTAGACTGACCTTGGCTCCTGTCTACAAACATAATAAATGTAAATTCTGCCTAACTCTAGTGTTAAAGTTTTTTTTCTCCACATCTCTGGTTATCTCCAAAAGACCAGCTTTGGAGCATAAGAAATTGGTGACTCTGTCACGACCAAAATAAATAAATAAATATATAACCAAAGATCACTTCCAAGGTAACCTGCAGAGGGGTAGTCTGCACTGGGCCATCCCCGATTCCAGTGGCCACTCAGGATTTTCCCAAGGACTCAGGTTACCCAGGGCAAAAGCCCTTTCCAGCCACTGATGTAATTGGCTTATGAGGTTAGGACAGAGAACCGGTTAGTCTCCTTCGCTTGGTGGGTAAGTTCATTCCCTTATTACTTCTGTTTTTTTTTTCTTCTGGCTGACCATCAGTTAGTATTTGGTTTCAGTTTTGCCATTTCTCTTCAGTTTTGGCTAACTGTGAGTTGGCCTTTGGTTTACTTTTGCTAAAGTAGTGAAGGTTTGGTTACAGTGGGAGAGGCTTCATGGATTTAAGTCCCAATCTCTCTCACTTAAAGGGGAAGCCTGCTGCCTTTTGTGCCTTTGGTTTCTTTACTCTCCCTCTCTCTTTGTATTTTGCCACCATGGGTATGAGGTATCAGTACCTCAGTGTACACCACTAGGATGCATCCTGAAAAATTGGTCTAAATTTGGGGGATCTGGATTGCAGAAACATAAATTAATTTGTTTTGTAATCAAGGTTGGCCTAGATACAGATTAAATAACAGAAAGGCTTAGCCAACAAAAATAGGCCTTTGAATTTTAATACTATATTGCAATTAAACTTGTTTTGTAAATGGCAAGAAAAATGCACAAAATGTCCCATATCCATATATTCAAATCTTCTCTGAGTTGTGGAAATATAAAGAACCTAAAAAATTGTAAGTTATTGCTAAGTGAGTCCCCTTCAGCCCCAGACAAAGATCTTCAAAGCAGTAAAAATCAACGATGTGAAATGATAGAAAGCTTGGAAACAACCATAGCAAAGAATAAATATAAGTCAAATTAGTAAACTTTATGTTTCTGTTGTATCTTAAATCTTTTGCGTTTGTCTGTTCGCCATATATTTTCATGACTCCAGATAGTAATATGAAATTAACAACAACAAAAAAAATTTGGAAAAGAGCTCTATTCAAATAGCCAAAAATTAAATAAGCACGTATGTTAGTATACAAAGCAGAGTCTGTTTCATCAAAATAGCTTTATGTATTTTAATCTTATCATGTCTTGGAACTCCAAAACAATTAGTGGCCATTTGGGGGTTGTTCAGGGTAGTGGAAACCATTTATCCCTCATTTATATCAGGAAAGATTGTGTATTGGAATGGAGGACCCCCAAGAAGCTGCTTTTAAAAAAGTAAAAATAATAAATAATCCAGATTCAAACAGTAAAGGTAGGTAGACCATAACTTACCATATAAACTGGATGTAACCAGCATCAATATTAGCTTTGGGTGGGGTTTGTGACAAAGACAACATTCTAAACAACTCCCTTTGGGTTTGTTCCCAATTATGGAAGGGGAACAAATTATAATATATCTTTTTTGAAAAAACAACTGTGTACAGCACACCCTGCCCTGTTGCGAGTAGAGGGCTTAACCCAATAGTGTACTGTCACTCTAAAAACTACCATCCCTATCCAGGGGTGAATTGCAAATACTAGAAACAAGACAGGAACAATGGACTATAGTGGGCAGCCCTCTCTGGGGGAGAAATCTGTGGAAGGACATCTGAAACATCTGCCAGCAATGACAGGTAAGTATTACATCCCAGCCCACCCCTCTAACACCTCTCTCAGGAATGTTGAGGCAGGTATCCTTGTGAAGATCTGAAACCATGTCATTGAAACCCAAGAAGCAGTAGAGTAGCTCCACAGTAAAAGCAGACATCATGGCTACCAGACACTGTGGCAGCAGTTCCAGCTGCCTGTTACTTGCCAGCAGCTTGTGGACATTACCCACAAGTGTCCATCAGACTCATTCCAACAACTGCAACAAATACCTCACTGGGTGGGACATATTAACTGAGCACAGACTCCAGTAGTGTGATGTCAAGCAGATTACCTCAGTCCCTCCCACTCTCACAAAGAACAAGCTATGCTTTCACTGCCACAAACACTGCCACAGAAGTGTTGTAACCAGCAAGCTACTATTCACTGCCAAAAAAAAAATACAGTTTGTGAGCCCTAATTAACAGTGATAAGCAAACTCCATTTACTGGTCACCTCACACAGCCTTGGGCTATAAATCAAGATATTGTTTGAACTTTCCATCTACCTTATATCCCCACTGGTGCAGGTCTTAAAAAAAGGATGAATGGCCTTTTAAAGGAGCAAATAAAAATTGATAAGAGATGTTTATAACAATAGATTAAGAAACTTTGATGGGGCCTTGTTTTTGATGACTGAAATTATGAACCTTTTCTTTTAAAATTGAAATTTATCCTAGTATTATAGGATGCCTAAAAGTTACTTCCTGAGACCCTCCTTGTTGCTCAAATGTGGACTCTTTCTAAGACAAACTCAGCATATAGATGCATTACCATCCCCCCAGTGTGGGACATGACTCCCAGGGATGAGCCTCCCTGGCACTGAGGGATTACCATCAAGCAGCATCCAGCAATACTACTAGATAAAGACCTTGACCAAAAGTTGGAAAAGTTAAAGACAAATGAGTTTATATGGCTAAGAGTCTTCAAAGTGAGTTAGGATGGCATTCCAGAGGTTAGGTTTATGCACATCTCAGCAGGATATCATTGATTGTCAAAGTAAATATTGCCTCAAATAGTGGGGCTCTGAGGGCTCTGGAGACATCCAGACACTATAGGTAGGGCAGACAGCTCAGGGTTTGGTGCCATGCAAGAGGGCCCTACTTGGGAATTTATGCTCCCCAGTGTGACAGAGTTTGACTCAGTTGTGGTTTCC
>JAQZBX010050069.1:0-19757 GCA_029593785.1 Cabassous unicinctus | reverse complement strand
TGTCTTTTAAATTTTGTTATTGAAAAATATATCACACTTGGAAGTACCACAGCTAGTAGCCTATCCAAGAGTTACTTCTATTAGCAATAAACTTTGATTAGCCATTTATTCTGAAAGCCACCCAATGAAAGTCTTTAAATTCTTGATCTCATAATTAAACATAAGAAACAGGAACATTAAAAGGGAGGAAAACAGACTTGTTGAGTAACTACTATATGCTTTGCTTTACATAAATTATTTAACCCCTAATGATAATCCTACAAGATAAATTTTATCATCATTTGAGAAATATTCTTAAGCTCAGAAATGTTAAGTGACCTGCCCATAAATGACAGCTTATAAGGTTCCATAAGGCTAGAACTTGAATCCAGATCTGCTGGTTTGTGTATTAGTCAACCAAAGGGGTGCTGAAGCAAAATATCAGAAATTGGTTGGTCTTTACAAAGGGTATTTATTTGGGGTAGAAGTCCACAGTTACCAGGCCTAAAGCATAAGTTTCTTCCCTCACCAAAGTCCATTACTACGTGTTGGAGCAAGACAGCTGCCGACATTTACCAGGGTTCAGGCTTCTTGGGTTCCTCTCTTCCCGGGGCTGCGTTTCTCTCCGGGCTTAGCTCCTCTGGTTCCTCCACAAGGTCAGCTGTAGACTATGAGGCTCTCTAAGCTTTGCTTCTCTCCACAAGGCCAGCTGTGAACTCTCAGGTGAATGGCTCATCTCTATCCCAGGGCCTTGTCTCCTTCCTCACCAGAACTCCAACATCAAAACTGCTCCAACACTATCTTTTGCCATGTCTTTTATATTTGATTCCCCCACACCAAGGGGTGGGGCTCAACACCCAACCAATGCAGCCCAGTTAACGCCCTAATCATAACTCAATCATGCCGAGATTAGCACACCAGCTTACAAACACAACCCAATATCTATTTTTGGAATTCATAATTACATCAAACTGCAACCGTTTGAAAGTTCACATTCTTTTTATTTAATTGGACTTAATGGATTTATGATTAACAGACAGAAAAGCCATCTAAGGGAAAAGTGTGCTTAAAAGAATACCTTAATATTGAAAGGGCTACATAATAGTAAAAAAAAAAATTTTGTGTGTGAAAAAGAAGTACATCTAAAATTATTGCTAGTTGTTAAAAAAAGAACCAATTCTTAGTAAGCCAGCTGTCTATGACACATGACAGCTAGTCCTTTTTTCACTGTACATGTGAAATTATACTCCTTTTGCCTGCTGGACGACCCCACTACCAAAATATGCTAACAACATAATTCACATTTAAAACCTAAAGGCCAAACACCATTTCTTAAGTGCTTTACATGTTTACTATACCCTGTTCTCAGTATGTTCACCACTTAAAATTAATATGCTATTATTATTCAGCAACTACACTTTGATGGTTTTTAAAATGATTTCTACCACTCTAAAATGATGGTAATGAACTTGTAAACGAGAAATCTTACCTAAATACAAATATCCCCACAACTGAGTTATAAAAATTAGAAAACATTGTGATTTTGTTTTTAAATTTGAGATGTTATAGGCTTCTAGAAAAATCATGCAGAAAATAGAGTTCCCATATACCACCCTCACACACAGTTTTCCCTATTATTAACACTTTGCATTAGTTTGGTAGCTTAGTTTCTCTCTGGGCTTAGCTCCTCTGTTTCCTCCACAAGGTCAGCTATAGACTATGATGAAATTATAATTTTTTTTTTTTTAAAGATTTATTTATTTTATTTATTTATCCCCCCCTTGCCACTTGTGTTGCTGTGTCCATTCGCTGCGTGTCTTCTCTGTGTCTGTTATCTCCCCCTTGCTGTGAGGTCTTGCCGCATCAGCCCACGGTGCCGCGCGAGCCGGCTTGCCCTCACAAGGAGGCCTCGGGAAGCGAACCCAGGCCTCCCATATAGTAAACGGGGGCTCTATCCATTGAGCCACACCCGCTTCCCATGAAATTATAATTATACTATTAACTACAATCCACAGTTTACATTAGGGTTCACTATTTGTGTTATACAGATCTGTGTACTCTCCTGTTGTTGTTTTTTTAATTTTTATTAGTAACATGTATGCAACCTAAACTTTCCCCTTTAGCACATTCAAATATATAAGTCAGTGGTGCAGTGGTGTTAACTACATTCACATTGTTGTACTACCATCATCACCATCCATTACCAAAACTTCTCCATCACCGCAAACAGAAACTCCATACCAATTAAGCATTAACTCCCCATTCCCTACCCACTGTATTCTAGTTTCTGACTCTATGAATCTTATTTTAGTTATTTCCTATCAGTGAGATCATATAATATTCATCCTTTTGTATCTAGCTTATTTCACACAACATGATGTCTTCAAGGTTCATCCATGTTGTCACATGTATCAGGACTTCATTCCTTTTCACAGATTAGTAATATTCCACTGTACGTATATACCACATTTTATTTATTGATTCATTGGTTGATGGACACTTGGGTTACTTCCATCTTATGGCAATTGTGAATAATGCTGCTATGAACATCGGTGTGCAAACATCTGTTTGAGTCTCTGCTTTCAATTCTTTTGGGTATATACCTAATAGTGGGACTGCTGGGTCATATGGTAATTCTATACTTAACTTTCTGAGGACCCACCAAACTGTTTTCCATGGTGATCGCACCATTTTACCTTCCTACCAGCAATGAATGAGTGTTCCTTTTCTTCCATATCCTCTCCAACACTTGTTATTTTTTGTTTTGTTTTGTTTTGTTTTGTTTTGTTTTAATAGTAGCCATTCCAATAGGTGTGAATGGTATCTCATCGTGATTTGGGTTTCCATTTCCCTAATGGCTAATGATGTTTAACCTCTTTACATGTGCATATTGTCACTGTATATCTTCTTTGCAGAAATGCCTACTCAAGTCTTTTGCCTATTTTCTAATTGGGTTGTCTTTTTGTTGCTGAGTTATAAGATTTCTTTATATATTATGGATATGAAACCCTAATCCAAAATGCGGTTTCCAAATACTTTCTCCCATCCTGCAGACTTTTTACTTTCATGATAAAGTCCTTCAGTGAAGTCCCATTTATCTTTTTTTTTCTTTTGTTTGTGCTTTGGGTGTAAAATCTAAGAAACCACTGCCTAACACAAGGTCCCGAAGATGCTTCCCTATGTTTTTTTCTAGGAGTTTTATAGTTTGGGCTCTTATATTTAGGCTTTGTTCCATTTTGAGTTGATTTTTGCATATGCAGTGAGGTAGGGGTCCACCTTCTGTCTTTTGCATATAGATATCCAGTTTTTGTATTATGTGATTTTGAACTTATCTACTGTATAAAAGTTTGCCAAAAATAATTATGTATCTTTCTATAGGCTACCTATGCCTCTTGCATGTCTAAAGATAAAGATACACACAAAATATGTAGAAAAGTCTATGTGTTAAAAAGTTTTTCCATTTAAAATTAAATACTCTGGATTGGATTAGTGACTAGAAGTGGGTACGAGGTGGCTTGTGGAGTTCTAGTAATATTTTGTTTCATGATGTGGGTGCTGGTTACAATGGTGTGTTCTCTTGGTGAAAATTCATTGAACTGTGTAATTTTGTACATTTTATAATTTAATTAAAAACTTTCATTTTTAAAAATCCTAAGAAAAAATTTTTAATTAAAAAAAAAAAGAAATTCTCATTCTAAAAGCCTGTCTTGGAAGTGGATATGGCTCGAGTAGTTGGGCACCTGCCTACCACATGGAAGGTCCCGGGTTCGGTTCCCAGTGCCTCATAAAAAGAAGACAAGCACACAATGAACAGACACAGAGAGCAGACAGCAAGAGCAAACAACAAGGCAGGTGGGGGAGGGAGAAATAAATAAATAAAATAAATCTGTAAATAAGTAAATAAAATAAAAGTCTGTCTTATTACAGAGCACTGGTATCATTCCTGTCACTAAAGAAGTTATAGCCTAGTGGAGAAAACAGGCAAATAATTGGGCAATTTCATTAGCAAGCTATGATAGAAGTAAGTACCATGTGTTACAGGAGCACACAGGAGTGTCACCTAACTTAACCTGCAAGTCATAAAGGAAAGCTTCCTATGAAGATACAATTGAACTGAGTCCTGAAGGTCAGACAGGAATTGGCCAATCAAAGAAAGGGGAGAGGGGAAGTTGGCAAAAGCGAATAGCAAGTGTGTGTTTGTGAAAATAAAAAGTAAATATATACAATCACCTACCCTTAAAAAAAAGGGGCGGGGGTAGTGTGTTAAGGATAGCAAGTGCAAAGACAACAGAGAAAGCACCTTGCATGAAAGGGAACCTAAATTATAATAAGAATGGAATTTAACGGAGAGTTAAGGAAGCAAGGGAAGAAAGGCTAGAGAGGAAAGCAGATGAGGCTCAAGCGATTGAGCTCCTGCCTACCACATGGGAGGTCCTGGGTTCGGTTGCCAGTGCCTCCTAAAGAAGACAAGCAAGACAATAAGCTGACGCAACGGGCTGGCGTGGCAAGCTGATGCAATGAGAGACACAAGAAGGAAAACATAATGAGAGATACAACAAAGCAGGGAGCAGCGGTGGCTCAAGTGATTGGGTGCCTCCCTCCCACATGGGAGGTCCTGGGTTTGGTTCCCAGTGCCTCCTAAAAAAGAAAGATGGGCATATAACGAACAGACACAGCAAATACAGACGATGGGGTGGGGAGAAATAAATTAAAAATAAAATCTAAAAACAAAAAAAGGCTAGAGAAGTAAAATAGATCATGAAGGATTTCATATGCATACCTTGCTTCAGAGTTTAAACTTTATCCTGAACACAATGAGAAAGCACTGAAGATCTTTCACAAAGAAAGGACATAGTTAAATTTGAATTTGTATTATACATATACACATCAATTATGGTGCCTGCCACAGTTAGAACCCTATTTTGTGGGAAATCAGCCTGTACACTACCCCATGCTTTCACCATCATGATCCTGTCCCACACCCATATGTACATATACACACACTACCAACATTAAAAAGCCAGGAGTGGTTTCAGGACCCAATATATAAGCTTGCTACCTGTCCTGGAGACAAAAAACTGAGCCAGAGAGAATGTTTTTTGGGAATTCAAAACAGAAAATTGTAGGGAGAAGGAAGACATTAGCAACAGGACATGAAACTAAAAAGATAGCAGCCAGGAGACAAGATGCTGGCACAGGAGTGACAGTAGTTATAAGGAGGCAAAAACCAGAAATAATTGGAAACTATGAAACAGAGAGGGGGAAAAATAGATTAGAAAGATTAAGCCCGAAAGAAATAGAGTTGCTAAGACAAGTTAACAACGGAGGACTGGAGTGCAGTCCATCTTCTCCCGCTTCCAGCTCCTATTCTTAAGACCAATTGTTTAGCTTTTCCTGGGTTCCCTTTCAATAAGTACTCCATTACTTAAGGTAACTTGAGTCTCTTCCCTGCAGGTGAAAGAGCCTAACTAAAGAGCATTTTACACAGTAGTACAGAGAATGAAACAGGGGTGAGCAGAAAACAAGAAACAGAAGAGGAACGGTAAGACCCCTTAAAAAATATTACAGAAGTTCAACAGATATTTTGGATTAAAATAAGGTAATAATAGTAATAAAATAGTAATAAAGAAAGAATTTGAACTATCATAAGAGAGAATGTACAGGATTTATGACCAACAGGACGTGGGGAGTAAGTTATAGAGGAGTCAAGGATGATTCTCAGGTTCCTAAAAGGCTTCGTGAGGAGAAAGTGGTACCATTCACCAAGACAGGAAATTAGGAGGAAGAAAAGATTTGCTGCAGTTTTGGTCTTCCTCTTCTTTTTAGGGGAAGAAAGGCAAAGAGTCAGAAGAGTTTTGCTTTGTATGTGTTTAGATTGAAGTGCCTGTGAAAGTGGATCCAAGTGGAGATGTCCATTAGATAGTGATTTACAAGGATCTAGAGGAAAGGCGAGAGCTCTAGAAAGCAGCTCAAGACTTAGGAAACAATACATTCTGTTGATATTGCAGTTTTAAAACACATCTGAAAATTCTTTACTCTCCTCCCATCAAGAAGTGGAGTCTAATTTCTCTACCTTGAATATGAGCTAGCCTTATTTACTCATTTCTAACCAATAAAATAAGGCAAGAAATGACTTCTAAGGCTAGATCATAAACAGCTTCCACCTGGTGCTCTCTCTTGGAGCACTCACCTTTGAGCCCTGTGCCACTTTGGAGGCCTGTGCCACCTTGTAAGAAATCTGGCTACTGTGAGGCCACCACACTGGAGAGACTATATAGAAAGAAAGAGAAAGTGATGCCTCACTTTCGGTTGTAGTCCATGCCCCACCCCCGTGTGAATCTTCCCAGTCCAAGTGCCAATCAGAGCCCTTCCCAAATTGCTGACCACAAAATCGTGAACAAAATTAATGGTTGTTTTAAGCCACTACAATTCAGAGTAATTTATTATGCAGCAATAGATAAGTGGAAAAGCAAATGAAACCACATAGGTGTGGATAAGATCACCAAAGAGTAGTATCAAGTGTGAAGAAGAAGCAAACTAAAAATATACCCTTAATGAACACCAAAATTTAAGGATAAAAGAAAGAAAAGACAAAAAGAAAAACCAGTAGTGAGCTATTCTACTCCTCCAAGGGAACAGAATTTCAAAGAGGGCATGGTCAGTAGTCAAGTTAAATGAGGTCTAAAAAGTGCCTCCTAGATTTACCACCAGCAATTTTGTTGAGAATGCAGTTTGGGTGGAATAATGAGGACAGAAGTCAGGTTACAGCAGAACAGGGAGTAAACAGAACTTGAAGTCAATGCACTCACAAAACTTAGCTATGAAGAGACAGACAGAACCAGGACAACACCTACAAACAGGATCAAAAAGAGATTTTCTAAAACATGGAACAGCTCCAAACACATTTACTTGCTAAGGAGAAAAACCCAACATGGAGAAAATTCAATATAAAGCCAAGAAAGTGAATAAGTGATTGAACATTGTCAGCAAGGAAAAGGAAGGTGGGATGCTTTTGCCACTGAGGTGGAACACAAGAGGTTGAAGAAATTTAGGTGCATTTATCTGTTTAGGGAATACATTTCTTCATTTAAGAATTTTGTCTAATAGTTAAGAAACTAATGATGTTCACTTAAAAAGTGAAATTTTAAAAAGTGGTATTAATGGAGATCCAATCAACCATACAACTGATTTGATGTCAATTAGCAAAGTCCTCTAACCTTCTTGGCCTTTGTTTTCTCTCCTTAAAAACAGAAATTAAAGTACTAGCCTACCTTTAAGAAGTAGTCTGAGAATTATCTGTACAAAGCTCCTTAGAAATCCAAGTTTTATAGCCACTAGATAATTTTAAGATATTTATTTCAAACTACATTAATATAACTAAAGATCATGCAAACTAAACACACTAATATCTTTGATAAACCAAATTTTCAAACCTCCTGCACTTCTCTGCAAACAATAACAACTGTACAAATTTCTACATGGCACAATCCAAATGATTAGGAAAGATGAGTTTTATATTACCAATCTCAACCAAGGTTTTATTTTTTTTTTATCTAAATTTACGCCACTTCCTCATGAACTATGTAATATTAATATTAGCTAAGGAAAAAAATGTCATATTAGTGAATTTCACTTCTGATGCTTACATTCTAACAAGCGTTGTAAAAGAATTGAATCATATAATTTACTAGGTTAGACATTCAACTCTACCTGTACTTTAAATGCTGGGGTTGCTTTCCTATATCCTTTTCTCTTCTTGTCTCTATCCTTCTGACTCTAAAATCTATTAGTGCAAAGTTTTTTTTAGCTTTTCCTGGGTTCCCTTTCAATAAGCACTAAGATATTACTATCTAATTCATAGTAATATCAATTAGAAATTGACATTGAGCTTCAGCTGCCTACTGATCATCTACATCTGAAAGAACCATAGTCACACAAACTCAATGTTACAAACCAAATACCCTCTTATCCCTCTTCTGTTACAAAATAAAAACTCCACTCCTCTCTCATGAGGATCCACATCTCAGTGAAAGGCACAAGCTAGAAACCTAGGTCTTATCATCTATGCACCCTTTTTCTAACCACAAATTCAATCAAATCACCAGGTCCTGTCAATTCCCATTACCCAAATCCAGACCCACCGTCATCACTTGCTGGATTACCCTCTTGTTATTGCTGCCTTTAGCCTTATTCTACCCTTCAATCCTCCACCCTCACTGCAGCCAGAGTGCCTTTCTAAAAATGCAAATCTGATCATTTCAGTACCCTACTTTAAATCCTTCAATAACTTACCTGATAAATGTTATCAGGTAACATCATCAAAGCTAATCAAACCACAAAAGCTCAGAGGTTCAATGAGAAATTTACTTTAGTTATACACTTTTTTGTAGGTTCAACACAAAAAGAATCATCAGGAAAAATGTCCAAATCCCAAAAATTATTTAAACCTATATATAACTGCAGATACATTTAAAGAAAAGCACATAGCTAACCTCAAGTCCACCAAAATGGAATACTGTACCATCTAATCATTAAATGATGCACTTCCATATATACTATTATTGAATGATCTCTAAGATCTATTACTCTTAAGCTGTAAAACAGAGTGTGTAGTGTGCAATCATTTGTGAGGTGAATGTGTGTATTTCAAAATAAATACATTTAGGCTTATATATGCTTAAAGTACCAGGAAAGATACACAAGCAGGAAATTGTGCTTACCAATAGAGGGAAACTATGTGGCTGAAGGGTAAAAGAGGAAAAACTCTATTACGTATTTTTTGGAAACTTTTGACTTTTATACCATGTCTAGTTAACACCTCTAAATAAAATAATGTAATAGGATTTTTCACTCTCCCCAACCTTTCCCACATAAACACAATAAAAGAAATTTAAGTACTGACTAAAAGACATCTCTATACTTCTTCATCCCTTTCAAGTAAACTGCTTCATTATGCCAACCTTAAAATTATGTACTGATTATCTGATGTAACATTACATTTCCTTCTTGACAGATATTACTGAGAAGGCTGCTGATAATCACAATGGACAGCGTATGATTTTTGTACTTGCCCTTGGAGAAGCAAGACAGCAGCACCGGGCAGCAGCAATTTATTATTAAATTGACATTAAAATCTTTAGGGATAAGGAAAATTACAAATCTTATTTTTCCAGCAAATTCAAAAAACAGCATCAAAAAAGTCCTGATACCCTTCAAAAACGGCACAAAAGATCTGTAAAAATCTACAAAGTGTGAAGTAAATGATACTACATGGAGACATAGTTACATCAGTTAGTATAATGACTTAATCCTTACAGAGGCCCCTACAATGTCAGACCTGGACAACCTCACACTTTCTACAGAAGACACAACATGAGCAGCAGGCTGTGTGACCTTGTAATGGCACACGCACACTCTGCCCTGTGCTTCCGTACCCTTCTTTCCCTCCCTCCTCCTTCAGTAGCCAGCCCAAAGCCTCCATGCGTCCCCTTGAACTCCCCTAGGGAGAATATACTAGGCCAAGCAAAAATCCCCTCCGGATTCCCTGGCAAAACCCTTTCAACCAAAGAAAGGATCACGACTGGAAGAATGATAACAAGGTTTGCTTGAAGACACAAAGTCTGTGCGAGGGGATGCAATTGGGGGTAAGAGAGAGGCAGATGTCTGTGATGGTGTCTAAAGAAAAGGGGCTGACAGATCTACAGAGAGGAAAAAGGATCATGAAATAGACTATCTTAATGCCGTGATGGGATGGGGAAGAGCTTGGCAATGAGCGACCTGTGAGGGGAGTCTGCTGCGAGGGGTTGGGGTGGGGGGAGAGGAGCGACGGATCTGCCTTGCGGAAGGGGGTCGCAATGGACTAGGGGGCGGCCGTGACTGTGTCTCAGGGGCGCCGTGCTCGGGTCCGCTCATGGGAGGATGTAACGGAGTCTGGAGGCTCCATCAAGGGTCCTAAGAAAGTCTGAGGGGGTTCTGGTGGGGTTGGTTGGGGGTGGGGGGACCCTGACAGAATCGCCGGGGAGGTTGAAAGGCCAGCATGATGTCTGCCCAATGGAAGATAGGATGGGTGGGATCTATTGGGAACTAGGGAGCGTGATCGGGTGCTTGGGAGGCTCCGGCGCAGACCCGCTAGCGGGGCGTCTCCGCTGGGGCGGGGCGGGATGGACTACAAGAGCCAAAGAGGGAGACTGGGACGTGGGCTGGGCCAGGCGGCAGGGCCGCTGGGCGGCTTGGGCGGATCTTACCTCGGGCTCCTCCGCTGTGGCCACCACAGCCCCCTCCTCTTCGACGAAAGCCACTTCCCACTCTCGGCCCCAGGGTCAGGCCAGAGGAAGCAGCAGAAGTCGTGGCCGCCGAGGGTCAAACGGCTCCAGGAGGGTGGGCCCGGCTGCCTCAGGGTCGGAGCGAGCAGCCTCCGCGCATCCCCCGCCCTGTCAGAGAGGCTCCGCCCGGCCTAGGCAGGCACATCCTCCGCTGCACCCCGCCCAGAAAGCACGCGTTGGACGGCCGCTTCAACCACTGTCGCTCCTTCTCCCGGTGTGCAGATACCGCCTCCGCCGCCTCTCACGGTCCTGCCGGGACTCTCCGCAGCCACCGCTAACCGCCGTCGCGTCCCCCGTCAGCTCCGGCCCGCGCGCCCCCGACCCCGCGCACGCGACCCCGCCCCGCGCAACTACTCCGCTGCAGGCGCGCGCGCACTTAACTCCCACGCCCCCTACCGCCCGCCCAGACCGGCCCCGCCCGGCCCTGTCCCCGCACGTGACGCCGCCAGAGGGAGCTGCATGCGCTTGCGCGAACACGCCCCATTTCTTCCGCCTCGCGAGGCCCCGCCCAAGCTTTTCTTCCTCACCTTACGGCAAAGCTGGGGACTCTTCCTAAGCTTCTTCTCTCTACTCGAGAGGAATGTCGCAAGTTTGAGGAAGAAAATTCTGGGTTTGCGACCTTAGCTCTCGCTTTCCGGCCAACACAAGAGGTGTCTGAAATCTGGTTGGGGTGGTGAAGCCAGCGGCAGGTAAGAAGCCGCCTCCCTATTTCAGTTTGTCTCAGTTTCCCCTGTCTGTGACTGCTTTGTCGCCCACGCAGACTCTGGCGAATCCATACCCCTTCCCCATCCTGGCTCTGGGTTCTCAGCGCCGCCCCCGATAGCCCCCGCCCCTTTCCATACTCATGCCCGCCCCCTCCCCTCCCCAGGTCTCCGCCCCCGACCTCCGTTTCCAGGTCTTCCTCTCCATTCATTTTTCAAACTTTCACTGAGTTGTTTCCGTGCCTTAGGCTCCAGAAAGTCACAGGCGAATGAAATAGTCCCAGCATTCTGAAGTGCTGTGTAATATGGGAACCGTTGAGAGAATCCGCAGTGGTAGCACAGTCAAAAAATCATAATAGAAACAAAGCACAGCATGCTCTCTGGGCACAGAAGAGGGGGCCCTCATCGTGAGGAAACGCTTTCCAAGGTGACCTTTGGGTCACTCTTAAAGGACTTGTTTTAAAAGACTAATCCGCACCAGCTGGGCAAAGAAATGGAAGGGGTGGAAGCAGAAGAATAACGGATGCAAAAGCGTATGACATTTTTGGCCTGAAAGAGTAAAAAGTTAACGAATTAAATACAATTGGTGGAACCCATACTGATGTAGACTTCCCTTTAAAGAAACATCGTTGTAAAGGGGGAGAATGAAGAGGGAAGAAAAGTTGGCCGCTTTTTTAAGATGACAAACTTTTAGGCATAAAAATTCAATTGGATGGAGAATTCAACAGTGAAGGAGGATAATTTATTGTATCAAGATTTGGTGGGCGGAAGGGTGCAGAGCATTAGTGGAACCTTGATTAGTGGTTCTCAACTTTGCACATTGTATCACCTGGGAAGGTTTTTTGTGGGGGTTTTTTGTTTTTGTTTTGTTTTGTTTTGTTGTAACTATAAACCTAATAGTCGTAGCCTCACGCTAGATAGATTAAACAAACTGAGGTGGGCCCCAGTCCGCAGCATTTTTTTTTTTTAAAGCTCCCCAGGTGACTCTGGGGAGTTGAGAACCACTAAAGAGAAAAAGAAAGCTGAGAGAGTTGGCTCTGAAATTTAAGATGAGGTCATTTGATGAAAGAGAGAGTTGGGGGTGGGATGAGATGCTTGAACAGAGTGTTTGAAGTTTTGAGTAACTGCTCTGGAAAATGGGAGAAGCCATCCTTGCCTTTACCTTCAGCAAGCTCCATCCTCAGTCTTACTCAAATCCACCTCAGTTACTATCATCTTTCTTCTCCCCTTCTCTTCTATATAGAATTTATCATCTGGGGTTCCAGCTTTAGATCTCAAGGGCCATCCCCATTTCTATCCTTAAAAAGATCAGAGAAATACCAATTTATGAGATTCAAAGACAACCACCCATTCCCCTAGAGATTACTACACACCATGCCTTGCCAATTTAGAATCTGTCCTTTATTCATTTCATCAATCATTTAAAAATTACCGCTGTAACTTAGGAATGAAAGAGAAAGGTGTTTGAGATACAGTGCTATTGCAAGGGACTGTATAACAGTGAACCATGTGGTGGATGATGGACTGTCGTTAACAGTACAAGTCTGAGAGTATTCTCTCATGAACTATAACAAATGTACAATACTAATACATGGTGTTAATAATAGAGAGGGTATGAAAAAATACACCAAATGTAAGCTATGGACCATAGTAATATTTTAATCATGTTCTTTCATAATCTGTAACAAATATTTTACAACAAAGCAAGGTGGAGGGGTGATGTATGGAAATTCTGTATTTTATGCATGATTGTTTTATAAGCTCACAACTTCTCTAATAAATAAATAAATACAACCCTATTAGATCATAAAGTTTTGGGGAAAACAGACCTGTAATGAAGAAGAGTACACTTGGCAGCAAAGAAGAGGCAAAGCCCAGGATAGTGCATGGCTACTGTCCATTAATTAGGGTTAATCAAAAAGCCTGTCTATCTGCCTCTGGATAAGAGAGTTACTATTGTTTCTTTTAGCTAGAGCATAGTATGGAGAATAGGGGTAGGATAGAGATGAAATTGATGAAGTGGGGTGCAAATAGATTATGAGGAGCCTTAAATTCAATGCTAAAGAGTTTAAATTTCATAAGCAGTTAATAGGTATAAATAACAGAAGTTCTTAGCCTTTTTTATGCCATTAGCCTCTTTGGCAGTCTCCTATGGATCCTGTCCCAAAATAATGGTTTTTTTTTGGGTTTTTTTGTTTTGTTTTTTTTTTAAATTTATTTACCGCCCCCTCTTGCTGCTTGTGTTCCACTGTGTCCATTCGCTGTGTGTCTCTTCTGCGTCCGCTCATCTCCCCCTTGCTGTGAGGTCCCGCTGCATCAGCCCACCGTGCCGCGCCCGCCCTCACAAGGAGGCCCCGGGAAGCAAACCCGTGGCCTCCCATATGGTAAACGGGAGCTCTATCCATTGAGCCACACCCGCTTCCCATAATGTTTTAAATTTATAAAATAAAATACATAGACATGTAAAGGAACCTAAACTTATTTAAACAGTTTTAAAAATATTAAAGTATGTGTGCTATAGTTATATATGTGTTTCCTTATGCATTTTAAATAACATCTAACAGATCTAATTATTTCCTTTCAAAGTAATGATGAGTATAAATCATATTTTGAGATATCTGCCACAACTAGAATATATGAAAATATCAGAGATTCCTATTGGTGATAAGAATACAGTACTGCCAATACTGCTATGATTTATTGCCTACACTTAAAATGGAAGAAAATGCTAAATTTCAGCTAGAGATTATTGAAAATATACAATTTTTTCCACACCAAGTTCATAGAACCCTTAAATTGTCTCCATGGCCTGGGTTTTAAGCAAGAACATGATAAATCAAATCTGTGTTTGAGAAAGGTATTAGAACAGTGTTCACTTCCCAGTCTCTCTGTTGGGGGCCAGGTGGGCTCTTTTCTCTGCTCCTTCTATGTAAACCTCAAGGGCAGCAACCAGTACTAATCAGCTACTGCCTAATAACCTGGACCTGCATGGATGATGAGCTTGTGGGTGTATAGGTATGTAGGAGCAGTACTAGGAAGTAAATAAGGAAAGTTAGATTGGGACTTCTTTTGTGGTGATCATTGAATGCCAGACTGTAATTAGTATTTAATTTGATAGACAATAAAAAGATGTTAAAAATTTTGGAATAGAATACTGTAGAGTTCTGTTTGAAAAATTAATCTAGCAGTAATATGTAGGTTAGATTGTCAAAGGAAGGAATAGGAATGAAGAGACTAGACCAAAAACTAGATTAATTAATTTTTAAACTAAATTTTATAAAGTGATCTCTAAAGAGTTTTCTGGGTTACTTTAGTTCTCCCTTGTAGCCAGCCAGTCTAATGAAACATAGATTGGAGTAAATTGCATACCATTCTACAGAGATATGCACACCAGTGTGAGGGACAGTTAACACTTCATATGGTCAATCAGCCAGCCCATTCTTTTGTATTATAAATGATATTGTTAATACTGCTGATAAGACAATGCCATTATCACACATTAGATTCCCAGATGTTGCTAAAGCCTTCCTTGGTCAAAGTCCATCTATACCTCTGGATCCTACATTTCTGAAATTTTAGGTCATGACTCCTCTCCCTTTGCCAATCCTTTTAACTTCTTGGATAGGTCAAAATGCATTAACAAGCAAAGGAAAGTCCTCAAGGCCCAGGTAACCATCTCCTTGGATACTGATCAATATCAGACTATATAAAAGCTTACTGCACAAATCCCAGCAAGTCCTCAAATTGTATGTTTTTTAAAAAACATTGAAAAAAAATTGAATTTGGGGGTTCAAGTATTACTAATGCAAATGAATAATCTAAAGTTACTTAGCTTTCTGAACCAAATTCTCTGAGAGGCCACATATTACTTCAGCATGACTGGCCTATACTGATTTTCTGTCCATGATTAAAGACCAAATAGGCAGTGATGTAGTTCAACGCAGACTGAAAATCAAGTTTATGCAGAGCTTGAAGTTCGTCTATCTGTCCCTTTTTTGCTCTCTCTCTTTTTGGGGTGCGGGGGTAGAGGAGAGTTACATCCGTAAAGCAGGGAGAATATTTGCAACTTATAAGGCTCTTTAAGAATTTTTATTACTAATTTAAAAATCTCAAAGTTATTTTCTCTGGCGTCCAATTAAATGTCTATTTCTTCCCATAATCATCTTTTGTAAAAGGACTATGTCATGGTCCTGATACTAAAAAAAATAAAAATAAAAATGAAACAAAAACCTTAGACCAGGAGTGGATGTGGCTCAAGACATTGAGTGCCTGCCTCCCAAATGGGAGTTCCCAGGTTCGGTTCCGGTGCCTCCTGAAAAAAACAAAAACAAACAACAAGCAAAACAAACGAGAAAATCAACTCAGGGAAGCCAGTGTGGGTCAGTGGTTCAGCACTGGCCTCCCACATTTGAGGTCTTGGGTTCAGTCCCCAGCCCCCAGTACCTAAAAACAAAACAAACAAACAAAAAAAAAAAACCCTTAGACCTTTCTTGCCGGATGGCCAATTAATAAAAACTGTGCATAGTGATGTGATAGGTTAAATTCTTTCAAAACAAGAGCTTAGGGATTTCTAGTCTCAATTGGCTCTCATTACCTCACTACCGTTATGGCAGTAACTTGGCAATTTAAATTAGCAGCTAAGATAAATAATTGCTGGAAATTTTTAGCCCTACTGATGAATACATAATTCAGATTTAGATAACTCATCAGTATTTTTACTAATTAACACTTAAAGACAAATCACTAAAACAAAAAGTGCTTGTTTTTGTGATTATCATCAGTGCTTGTTTTCCTATCAGCACTATACAATGAAACGTAATTTCATTCACTCATTCATTAAATATTTATTGAGCACATACTTGAAAAACACAGGTCAGGAATTCGTAATAACAATTTGGCTCTTAACTAGCTATGAAAAAACATTTGCCATGATTTGTAATTTATAGGACAAATAAGATTAAAAAATTAAAGCTTTTTCAAACCCTTTCAAATAATGTGTTTGCATATAATTACCACATGTTCTGAACACAATGATTTATTTATGAAATCAGGCAGTTTAGGACTGTAGCTTGTCCATATTATTTATTTGTTACTTTATGTACCAGAATAGAATTCTTTCCATGCCTTTATAAAATATTGTACTAGAGCTCTCGTTAATTTTAATGGCCTCCCCACACACTATTCCCACCCCCAGTCATTTCGAATTTTGCAGTGGTTAAAGTCATTTCTCAGAGAGTTTCAAGCAAAGCTAAGTCAATATAAGAAAAAGATGCTGTTTACACCAAGTTTATAGTAAGGAAAAAAACTGTGACAATTATAGATGTAACCCTAGAGATAGAAGTGGTAGACTGAGATTAAAATTCTTTTCGTGATCAGTTATACCTTAGCCATTGATAGCCAAGGCTAGTAACAGAGCAGCAAGTGGGAATCCTTGGTACTAGAGGAAAGCCTGAAAGGTTACCTAGTGCATCTACCTGGCCCAAAATGAAACTAAATGGATTTTATGTCAATAAAATTGCCAGGCAGCATCATCATACCAAATAGTTTTTCTACTTTGAGAGCCATATTCCTCCATTTGTGAAATATTGATGTTGGAGAAATAGTGTTTAAATTTATAAATTATTTATGAAATTGAGAATGTTTCCTATGTTTGTAAAAATTTTGTGTCTTATAGGAGTTTTTCAAAATATGTTTCACTTCTGTATTTTGTTCAGGAAAAGCATTCATTTACTAAGTATACAGTTTGTCAGGCACTGAATATACAAGGATGAGTAAAATCTAATATCTGCCTTGAAGAGGGATATATAAATCTTGATGGTAATTTTACATGTCACTTTATTCAAATGTCTGGATGGTTTAGGCTTAGCATTAAGAGGAAACATTTAATTGAGGGAAATTGAAACAAAAAAATAAAAAAAAACTTGAACTTCCTTCCTGAAAATATTTCTGCTTATGTTACCATGAAAAGCACATTTGGTCTTGCTTTTTTGTGAGGTTGCAAATACATAGAAGTTGGACATAATCTTCAAATTTTTGTAAACATCACTAAAGATTTTAAAATCTATATGTTTGAAGGTTTATAGAAGAGATATTAGACTTACTCTGTTTTTCTCCAGAACACAGAAGCAAGAACAGTGGGATGAAGAAACAGATATATTTTAGATCAGTGTAAAAGTAGGAGGTAGTACCTCTTTTTTTTTTCCCCCTAAAGTGGAAATAGCTGTATTTTCTGGTTATGTGTTCATTACAAAAAGAAAGGGAAAAAAACACAATATCAAAAGGTAGAAGGAAAACAAAATCTTAATAATCCTATCTCTTAAAACTATATTTAAACATTTAATGGATACCTTTCTAGATTATTTTTCCGTGTATATTTTTATCATATTATACAATTTTTACATAACCTTCCTTTTCACAACGTTTTTTTTTAAGATTTATTTATTTATTTATCCCCCCTTGCTGCTTGTACTCTCTGTGTCCATTTGCTGTTCATTTTTCTGAGTCTGCGTGTCTCCCTTTGTTGCGGCCTATTTTTTTTTTAATGTAGCAGTACAATTTATCATGATTCTGTAAAAGCCACTCATTTAAAAAATGCACATTTAAAAAATGATCACTTGTGGTAAGGACTAACCTACCTACAGTAATAATCTAAAAAATAAAACCATCATTATGTATTGGCTGAAAAGTATTCCATTGTGTGGAAACCCTATTATTTAAATTTTTCAGTCCTCTTTTTGAACATTCAGGTTGTTTCTAATTTTTCTGTTATAAATATTGCTGTGTTGATCATCCTTGTTAAACTTTTGCACACATCGTTAATGTTTCCTTTAAGATAAATTTCTAAAAATGGAATTTCTACATGTGTACATTTCTTAGAATTTAAATATAATAGCTAATTACCTGCCAAGAAGCTTGTATTTGTTACAATCCTATCAGTAGTGAGAGTGCCCCTTTTCCCATAGTCTCTCGTCCGTGCAGGATGAGGGGAAAATCTAGTGTTATCAATATTTCTCTTCCTTACTAATCTGGCAGGTGAAAAATGAATCTTGTTTTAATTTGCATTTCTCTGATTACTAGTAAGGTGTTAAAGTATCTCTTCATGTGTTTTATTGGCCTATTGCATGTTGTATTAACCTCTGTTTTCTTCTAATATTTTCATTTCACTTTTTAACATTTAAATTTTAACTCCGTCAAATTAATTTGATATGAGGTAGGGATATAACTTCCTTTTTTTTTTTAATCAGATGATTAACAGGTTATCCCAATGCCATGTGGTAAATAATCTGGACTATCCCAGACTTCAGTGCAAAAACAAAATGTTTCATGCTCAAATGAGCTTGTGAAGAATATGGATCCCAAAAAAAAGTTAAATAGATATTGCAGAACATTTTCAAACCTCTAATATGCTTGTGTGCATAGTGAATTACCAATGAGTTTTAGGATGTAGAGTTTCCCTAACTTATTTGACCATGTAATCTATCTTTTCTCACAAGAAATACTTATGAAAGCCTATGGAATTGTGCTGTCCAATATAGTACCCACTTGTCACATTAATTAAAATTAAATAAAATTAAATAGTTCCTCAGTCAGCCTAGCTACATTTCAAGTGCTCACTAGCCACATGTGGCTGGTAACTACTATATTGGACATTACAAATAAAGAACATTTCCATCATCAGAAAAAATCAACAGTATTGGACAACACTGTAGAACACTATAGAGCATAGTGTTTTCAGTGGAACACAGTTTGAAACACAATGAAAACAGCAGAGTAATCCATAACTCCTATTGATTTGTAATGTCTCCATGATCATATTTAAAATTTCTAATATATGCTTGGATACATTTCTGTGCTATTTCATTGATTTGTCTCTTACTGCTCTAATACCATATAACTAGTTATGAGCCAAGCTTCTGCATGTTTTCCCCTGGGTGCAGAAATGAAGAATAATTCTTGCATGAAGTAGGAAGTTTTACTGGAAGGGATAATGAAGGCCCTTACAATTCTAAGATTTTGTAAATCTAAAATTTGTATACTAAACATTTCTCTCCAGAACGTTTATATCATGTTAAGATCGATACTTCATTATTAATTCATTTATTCTGCAATTATATATTGAGTGTCTGCCTGACAAGCACTGTTTTAGTCCCTGGGATTAGAATGGTAAACAAGCAGACAGGGTTCCTTGTTCCCTTATTCTAGTGGAGTTTACATTCTTGTTGGAGAGAGAGAGAGAATTAACCAACAAGTAAACAAATAAACAAGAAACCTATCAAATAGTCATGAATGCTGTGCAAGGAATCAAAATTAGAAGATATGATAGAGAGTGATTGGGTGGCATCTTTATTTTGGATGGTCAGGTAAAACCTCTGTAAGTGCTATTACAACTGAGACCTACCCAACAGAATGAGCCAACCGTATGAAGGTCCAGGCAGAGAGAACAGCTAGTACACCAGCCCTTAGGAGAGAAAAGGCAGTGCGTGTTTGAGGAATAAAAAGAAAGTTGGTGTGGCTGAAGCTTAGCAGGTATGGGGGAGAGTAATAAGAGATGAGGTTGAGAGGTAGCTAGAGGGAAGCGGGTGTGGCTCAATCGATAGAGCTCCCGATTACCATATGGGAGGCCCCGGGCCTCCTTGTGAGGGCAGGCCGGCCTGCGCGGCATGGTGGGCTGATGCAGCAAGACCTCACAGCAAGGGGGAGATAAGCAGACACAGAAAAAACACACAGCAAATGGACACAGCAAACACAAGCAGCA
>JAQZBX010050068.1:0-19767 GCA_029593785.1 Cabassous unicinctus | reverse complement strand
AAAACTACTAGACCTAATAGACAATTCCAGCAAAGTGGCAGAATACAAGATTAATATGCAAAAGTCAAAAGAGTTTCTATACACTATTAACGAGCAAACTGAGGAGTAAGTTAGGAAAAATTTCCATTTACAATATTAAATAAAATAATCAAACATTTAGGAATAAACAATCAGGGACATAAAAGGCCTGTATTCAGAGAGCTACAAAACATTGCTAAAAGAAACCAGATACGAAAGAATAAAAAAATGGATTAAAAAAAGAAGAAACCAAGGAAGACCTCAAGAAATTCATAAACATTCAGGGTTCATGGTTTGGAAGACCAAAAATCACTAAGATGCCAATTTTACCAAAGCCGTTCTATAGATTTAATGCAATCCTGATACAAATTCTAACAGCCTTCTTTGTAAAATTGGGAAATCCAATTATCAAATTTATCCGGGAGGACATGGGCCCTTAAACATCCAAAGCTATTTTCAAAAAGAAGAATGAAGTTGAAAGACTCTCACTTCTCAATATTGAAGAATATTATTTAGCTAAAGTGGTAATAAACAGCAAGTACTGGTATAAAGATAGGCAGATTGACCAATGAGATCAAATCAAGAGCTATGAAATAGACCCTCACATCTATGGTCAAGTGTTTTTGACAATGCTGTGAAACCAACTTAGCTAAGTTAGAACAGCTTGTTCAACAAATGGTGCTGGGAAAACTGCATACCCATATCTCAAAGAAAGAAAAGGATCCCTATCTCACACCTTATACAAAAACTAACTCAAAATAGATCAAGGACCTAAATGTAAATACTAAAATCATAAAACTCCTAGAAGAAAATATAAGGAAAAACCTTTAAGATCTTGTAGGTGGTAGTTTCTTGGACCTTACACCCAAAACACAAGCAATGAAAGAAAATCTAGTTAAATAGGACTTAGGACTTATTCCAAATTAAACACATTTGTGTTTCAAACAATTATTTTAACAAGATGAAAAGGCAGCCTACTCAGTTGGGAGAAAATCTTCAGTAACCACATATCCAACAAGGGTTTTATTTCTGTTATATAAAGAGATCACTTAATGCAATGACAGAAAGTCAAACAACCTAATTTAAAAATGGGCAAAAGACTTGAGTAGACATTTTTTTCCATAGAGGAAATATAAATGGCCAAAATAGCATATGAAAAGATGCTCAGCATCACTAGCTATTAGGGAACTGCAGATCAAACCTACAATTAGATAACATTTCATGCCTTACAGAATGGCAATTATTTAAAAGCAAAACAAAACAAAACTGTGGGTTCTGGAGAGGATGTGGAGAAATATGAATACTCCTTCACTGTTAGAGAGAATGTTAATGGTGTTGCCTCTGCAAAGAATGATTTAGTTGTCTCTCAGAAAGCTAAATATGAACTGTTCTATGATCCAGTAAACCTACTACTAGGAATATGTACAGAAGGACTGAAAGCAAGGATACTGCAGGTATTTGCACACCCTGCTCATAGAGGCATTACTCACAATTGCTAAAAGATGGAAACAACCTAAGTGCCCATCAACTGATGAATGGATAAACAAAATGTGGTATATACATAAAATAGAATAATATTCAGGTGTAAGAATAAAAGAAATCAAGATGTATATAACAACATGGATGAGCCTTGAAGATATTAAGTTGAGTGTGATAAGACAGAAACAAAAGAACGAATATTGTATGCTCTCACTGATATGAAATAAATACAGTTAGTAAGCATATGGAATTACACTGTAGAGTATAGGTTAGAATGAGATGGAATACTGGTTAAGAGGGTGAATGATATGAATGTATGTAGAATGTTTAATAAAGTCAATTGTTAATATGTTGTAATGGATAGAGTTGATAGTAGCACACTGTAATGAGTATAACACATACCGTTTATGTATAAATGGGCAAGTGGTCAACAGATGTAGTTTAGGAAGTTTAACATTAATTGAAAGGCAGCTATAGGATAACCTATGGGGTGTATAACAGTGATTTTGGTAGTAGATGAGGTTTGTGATTAATACTATAAATAAAAGAATGTTCTTCAACTACAAAGTATTAAGAAATTGGTGATAAATAGGAAAAATACAAGTAATAAATTATAGACTATAGTTACCAGTAGTACTGTAATATATTTGTAGGAAAGGCAAAGAAGGTACTACATAAATGCTAAAGGTAAAAAAAAAACTGGTTTACTTTCATGAGATACGAATATGATTAAACATTTTTTCTTCAATTTCTTTACTAAGAAGGAGATGTTGGTCATGTCATTTAACCAATCTCTACTCATTTATGTATCTTTCTGACCACTGGAGAAACAATTGTTTGTTTTTAGAATTAAATAAGATAAATGTAATTGGACAGAATTTTTTAGATTAATGCTTCAATAATTCATTAAGCTGCCTTTTGCCTATTATTTTATTCTTTGAAGTTGGCATAAAGTTAGAAAAAATCAATGAGGGAGTGGGTGTAGATCAAGTGGTTGAGAACGTGCTTCTCATATACAAGGTCCTGAGTTCAATCCTGGGAACATTCTAAAAAACAAACAAACAAACAAATGAAAAAAACAACTCTTATTGGGTAGAAGACGTAGCTCAATGGTTGAGCACCTCCTTCCCATGTAGGAGGTCCTGGGTTCAATCTCTGGTACCTCTTGAGAAAATCTATGGTTATTAGTGATGTTTCAATATGTATTCATCAATTGTAACAAATGTACTACACTAATGAGGGATGTTGGTGTGAGAAAGTGTGGGAGTGTTTATGTAACATTTATGTAACGTAAAGTAATTTAAAAATAAAAAATATTAATTAAAAAAGTCAATGGTAGTTGGTGTCATCATCAATATAGTGATAGAAGCCATACCCTGAAAAAACCTCTCCAGATAATCTGGAGGATAGTAGAGACTGGAGAAGGACTCCACATATGCTGAATCGAAAAAGAGAAAAATATCAATTAGGAAACTTCCATCCATGACCTATCAGTCTTCTTTAATTCCCTCTCAGTGGACCCCATGCAAAGGTTCTCCAGAGGCAGCAAGCAGCCTGGATCCCTCTCACTGGGGAAACAGATTTTAGAGGAACTCACAGCACTGAGTTGGAACCTCACACATATCCAGGCACAGAGATCCAGAGCTGAAAAGAAGCTTCCGAGGAATGCTGAAAACAAAAGTGTCCCTCTTCTGAGGGGTTTGGGAGTAAGACACAGCAGAATGGCTGTGGCTGAGAGGTGCACTCACTCAATCCAGTTACTGTTGGTGGAATTCCCTAAATACTAACTGGACTTTTCTGGGGTGCATCAGCTTTCTGGATTGATGATGTCTGACTCTAAAAGGAAGGATAACCTGGCAGGGTAGAAACCTTTGGCAGAAATGCCTCACAGAGAAAAATGAAGGGGGAGGGTTAAATTGAAATGCTGCTAGACTGGAGAGTCCCAGAAATGAAAAGCATAAGTAAAATGGGGCAGTGAGGGAGGAAGATAATTTAAACAAATCATAGGAGGTGGGGACAAAAGGTGCTTTTATACAGAATCCTCATAAAAATGAAGATGAGATATGTCCCCAATAAATATAAAAAAAAGCAATGGGAAGGTTTGTAAAAATTAATATGTGATGTAAGTCTTCCGAAAGGTCTGGAATGAAAAGAAATTAAAGTTTTGGGCAAAAGTAAATCCCAAGCAATAAGAATCAATGGTGTGAGTTCTGGGAAGATGGCATCAGATTAGCTCAAACAGGATGCTGGTCACTTAGAAAACTGGGAGAAAACATAGAAGTCATCCCAGGGAGCTGTTTTGGGGGTCTGCAGAACAGGAAAGTGTCACAAACATCATCAAAGAGAAATGGGGATGGAGAGACTAAGGGGCCAAAGGGAAAATTGTGATTTGTTGACCTCACACCTAGGATGGCACCCACCCCCCACACTTGAGGTGAATAACCTCCCTAAAACCTGCAGCTAAACAGCCAACAGAAAGGGAAAGGACATATTCCTTCCAGGGAAGAGGTAGGGTGCCTCAGAGGCCTGATAGTGTTTTCTGTTCAGAAAGTTAGCCAGTGTAAGCTGGTTTTGAATCTATATCTCAGATGTCAATGGAAATTGAAGGATTCAGCACAGTGGAAAGGTTTGCCAAAGAGCACCATCTGATGGCCACCCAGTCACCTTATATCTATTCTATGCCCCATTAGTGGCTCCCTGCCCCTCTTTTGATAACTTAAACAGGGAAAACTTTAAGTTTTAGGAAAAAAAATTGAACCAGAAATTCAAGAAAAGCCATGATATAAAACCAATAGACCCCTGAGGTACAAATAAGGCTGCCAGAAGAAGCCTATTAGAACCCAGTCATGGGAACCCCCTTTGGAATGAGATCTCATTTGGGGTCAAGGGAAAGCCCCAAATACCCTTAAAGGGTCTCACCATTGATCTTCATTAGGAAAAGACAGGTGGGATAACCAATCAGAAGAACAAACAGCTGGGGACCCTCCCCCAAACATTAGCAAGGAGAGCAATAATTAATAGCTTGAAAGGTAACTCCACAAGCCAAATCTCTGTCACTGTCTGAAGGAGCCTGCACCTACATCTCAGGATGTGTAATCTATTTTCTCCTGTTTCTGTTCTCTTCTCCAATTTTCTCGATAAACTACTAGCCTAATTAAACTAGCATGTTCTTAAATTCTTTTATGTAGCACAGCAAAGAGCCTAGAGGAATCCATCATCCCCTGACTTCCCCTGACTTTACACCTAGGCATATTGCAAGTCCAAGTGATTAACATATATGATTCTCTTAAATATTGTCATGGGTTTATTTTATTCAAAGTAAGGTGGATGCAATTTTTGCCTAATGCTTGGGAAATAGCTGTGCACTGGGGGACTGAGTGAAATCTGTGTGAGTTGTGGGCTGTGGAAGCAGCACTGCATACAGCATTGACTAAATCCATGTCATGGCTGAAATGTGGAGCCCTGATAACTGTCTTATTTGGAGTAATCTGTCTCACAGTCTTTTTTGTTCTGATAGATACTTCAGTCCCATATATTTGCAAGACAGACAAAAGCTCTCATCTCTTTCCAGTTTGTTGGCAGACTACTATATTTCATTGGAATGAGAAAATGAAAACAAAACAACAAATGCAACTTTCTAAAATAATAGTGTAGAACCAAAATTGCAGCTTAATATGAGATGAAGTATATTTGTCCATTACCAAACCTTGGAGCTCTTCATATATGTCATAAATTGCAAAGTTTAGCAATGAAAATGCTATTTTCTTTTTAGCCTTTCTTTGTCCATTCCCCAGTAGAGGAGTATTTAGGTTGTTTCTAGTTCATGTGATTAAAACTGCTATAAGCAGTTATCTAAAGGTGTTCACTTGGGTAAACAGCTAGGAGTAGAATTTCTGCATTGTATGCTAAGTGTGTTGAACTTTAAAGAAATCACCTACTGTTTTCCAAAGTGGCTGCACTATTTTGAATTCCCATCAGCAAGGGATGAGTGTTCCATTGCATTCCATACTTTTGAGTTGTTATCAAAACTTGAGACATTCTATTAGGTGTGCAGTGATACCTCATTGTGGTTTTGATTTTCATTTCCCTGATTACCAATGATGTTGAGCATACTTTGATGTGCTTACTGTTATCCATATATCTTCTTTGAGTCAGTGTCTTTTCAGATCTTTGGTCCTTTAAATTTCTTTTTAGAATTATTATGTTTCAAGAGCTCTTTATATGGTCTGGGCACAATCCTTTAACAAGTATGTTATTTACAAATATTTTCTTCTAGTCTGTGACTTGTCTTTTTAATCTCTCAACAATGTCTTTCAAAGAAGAGAAGTTCTTCATTTTAAGGTCCAATTTGTTGATTTTTCCTTTCACGGATTGGACTTTTGGTGCCATGTATAGTGGAGTATCAGTCAGCAATGAGAGGGAACAAACTACTGATTCACAATGATGTGGATGAGGTTCAAGGGCACTAAGCTGAGTGAATGAAGCCACAATCAAAAGGCTACACACTGTGCAATTCCATTTATATGACCTGGTGGAAAAGGCAAAATTAAAGGAACAGAGAATAGATCACTTGTTGCCAGCAGCTGGGGTGAGGGAGATGTTGACTACAAATGGGGGAGGATTTTTTCAGTAATGCTACTGCTCTGTAGCTTGGTTGTGGTGCTAGTTACACAAATATATGTGATTGTTAAAACTATCCACTAAAAGGGTGGATTTTACCATATGCAGATGATACCTTAATTTTTAAAAAGCAAGTTTTTATCTCATTGACCTCCTATTGCATTTTAGTTTCTTCATGAAGAGTTCTAAAAAGCATCAGAGACAGTGAAAAGAAGGTAGGAGATTAAGAAAGGAATCCTACAATCATATATTACAGCTGATAATAGAGACCAGAAGCATTTTACAAGAGTAGGATAGAATCATGTGTTCTGTGATGAGTGGATGGTGAGACATGGGTGCTTACTACTGTTTCCAAAAACCCTTTCCTCTACCTCCTGGGTACAGAGTCTGATGATAATTTCCAGTCTCCCTTGCAAAGACAAAATCCTGCAGAAGTTATATATGTGATGTCCAAGCCTGGCTCATCAAAATCTCTTGCTATTCTCCACTCTTTCCCTTACCCTCAAATCTGGGGGGAATGCAGAAGATCCAACAAGAGCTATCAAGGCCCTAGGGGATGGTGGAGCCACAAAGTAGAAAGAGTTCATCAAGTGAATGGTGATGTGAGTAAGAAATGCACTTTTATTTTGTTTTGCCAACAGAGATATATGAGACTTCTTTGTTATAGTACTTTGTGGTACTTACCCTAACAAATAATGCAATTGTATTTCCTTGCCTGTTTGGGCATATTAAATATTGGGATTCTTGGGAAGAAGAGTAATGAGATTATAAACCCATAGGATGGAGAATTCTTCAGATACTTTTGGATGGGGAATTTTTGGTTGGAATTTTTTGAGGGTGTCTTTTGACCTATGACTTTTAGGAACACTTTTACACTTTTATTTGGGCTGCATTGTTACAAGTTCCCTGATTAATTCATTGATTATTGGAGAGCTGTGTTAGAAACATTGCACTATGATGGTAAACTTTTTTTCTTTATCTCCTTGTTTTTCTATTATTTTTGCATTAAACTGAGCTCATAGTTGCATATAATTTTGTAATTTTTAACTCTTCCATGTGTATAGAACTTCTTTTATCATTTTGAATTGACCTTTTTCTATTAATGCCCCTAGTTTATTAAAAAATTATTTGGTGTTAATGGAATTATGCAAGATTTCTCTTGTTTGGTATATCCTTAGCATATATATTTGTTTTGTTTTGTTTTTTGCTTTCATACTTCCTTTATATCATATTTTAGAAATATTGCCCAAAAACAAGACATAGCTGGATGTAAAAAGCAGTTTGCAATTTTCTTCCTTTTAAAACTGGAACATTTTAAATTTAAAATAATGAATAACAATAATTTTTGTAATTACTAATGTATTTGGATTTATCTCTGTCGTTTCATTTTGTGATCTCTAGGTGCCTCACTCTTTCTTATTTTTTTCTTTTTTCTTAATTACTTCAATTTGAGTGTTTGGTTTTATTCTGTTTTTTCCTTTGTAAATCATATCTACTTCTATGCTTTTAGTTTCTCCCTAGAGATTTTAAGCTGCATATTTAACTTGTCAAAGACTAATGTTAATAAACATTTTTTTTCTCTTCTGGTGTAATTCAAGGATCTGAACACAAATATCCCTCCTCTTTGCTTATATACTGTGACAGAGACTGCTGCTGTTCATTGAAAATCCATTTCCTATTCTTTTCTTAAGGTACATTCTCAAGCCTTCCACATAACTAGCTACAACCAGGTAGCAGAGAACTGGTACATTCCATCTCCATGCCTGGCTCTTAAAAACATTCCATGCTTGTAGTATAGTTTATATTTATTTTTTTTAATTCTCTAATATATTATTATGATTTTTAACATTCAATAATAGTTTGCATTTACCTCCGTAATTAACATTTTCTTTGTTCATCATTTCTTATTTCATCTCAGACCTTCTTCTTAGCATCTTGTTTCTTTTTCCTGAAGTACATCTTTTAGACATTCTTAGAAAGCATCTGTAAACTTATAAATGGCAGTCTCAATTTTTGTTGATCTGAATATTTTTGCTCTTGAACAAAATTTTCATTTGTCATTCAAAAAACAAAATAGTAAAGCATTTTTAAAAAGAAATGTAAGCCATCTTCAAAAAAACCCACAGAATTTTGGAGAGTAAAGACTAAAAAGAAGGAAATTGTGTCATCTTATGGATTGAAAGACTCAATGCTATTAAGATATAAATTCCTTCCACATTGATCTATAGATACAGTGTAATCCCAATGTAAATTCTGGTGGGATTTTTGGTAGAAATAAGCAAGATGATTAAGCTGAGTCTAAAATTTATGTGGAAATACAAATGACTTAGAATGTTTAAAAGAATTTTTAAAAGGAATAAATTTAGAGGACATATATGACCTGAGTTCAAGATTTACTATAGACCTAAATTAATAAAAAGACAATATGGTTTTGTTGAAGGAGTAGACATATAGATCAATAGTTTAGAAATAGACTGACACCTATATGGTAAGTTGATTTTCAACAAAGATGTGAAAGCAATTTACTGGGGAAAGGAACATCACTTCATAATGGTGCTGAAACAAATATATATCCATATGGAAAAATGAACAACAACCTTTACTTCACCCTATACCCAAAGATTAACTTGAAATGCCCTAGAGACCCAAATGTAAAAAATAAAAGAATAAAACATCTAAAAGAAAACAAATGATAAAATCTTTTCAGTGCTGGACAGGAAAATTTTCTTAGATAATACAGAGAAAGAATAAAGCAAAAAAGCAAAACGATAAAATTGAATTTATCAAAATTAAAATGGTTTGCTCTTCAAAAGACAAAATTAATGAAATCAAAAGACAAACTATAGAATTGAAGAAAATACGTGCACTAAGTTTAGATGCCAGAAGACTTGTATCCACAATATATATGAAAACACAATTCAAAAATAAGAAGACAAAATGCCCAATTTAAAAATGAACAAAAGATTTGAACAGATATTTTACCAAGGAATGGTCGATGTGGATGTGAAAAGGTGCCCAGCATCACTGGTTATAAAGAAAATGCAAATTAAAACAACAACAAGAGTTGACCGCATTATTAGGATGCTGATAAAATGAGAATAAAAGTATCATTGAGGATGTGAAGGAACTTAAGCTCTCACACACTTATGCTGGGTGTATAAAATGATACAATCACTTTAATAATTAAACATACACCTATCACATAACCAAGCCTCTCATTTTAGATATGAAATGAAAATATGTCTACACAGAGATGACTCTTCATAACAGCTTTATTCACAATAAGAAAACATGGAAACAACCTAAATATCTTACAGGGAATAAACAAAATGTGGTATAGCCATACAGCAAAATACTCCTCAGAAAACAAAAAAGAATGAAATACTGATATATGACACAGCCTGGATGAGCCCCAAAATCATTATTCCAAGTGAAATTAATCCTGACACAATAAAGTACATACTGGATGATGTCATCCATATAAAAAATTTAGAAAATGCAAACTTATCTATACTATTTGAGGCAAGTGGCAGAGGTTAGTATGTATTACAAAGGGGCTTATGGAAGCAGGTTTTTCAGTGACAGAGAAGTTTTGTATTTTGATTGTGGCAGTGGGTTTGCTGGTATATGATCAATAAAATCTCATTGAATTGTAAAAATACAAAACAAAAAAACACTAGGCAAGAGAAAGAAATTGATGAAGAAAGTAAAATCACCACCAAAGTCAGATGCCTAGATATCAACAAAAAATAACAAGGCATACTAAGAAACAGAAAGATATTGCCAAGCAAAGGGAAAAACCAAGAATCCAGATGAGACATAGGAGTAAAGAAAACTAATCAATAATGTTCACACAAATCTCTTTAATCAGTTCAAGAAGTTGAAGGAAAATATGACTAATGAGGTGAAGTATTTTAAGATGACACTGTTTGGGCATAAAAAAAAATTGAAAGCCTGTAAAGAAAAGTACAGAACTTATGGAAATGAGAGACGCAATAGATAAGGCTAAAAACAATGAAGGCATATAATAGCAGAATTGATTTGGTTGAGATCAGAATTAGTGAATTAGAAAACAGAGAGTCTGAACTGGAAAAAACAGAAGAACAGAAGAGAAAAGAACGGAAAACCTGAACAGTGATTCAAGGAATTGTATGATAGCATGAAGCACACAAACATATGCATTATGCAAATCTAAGATGGAGAAGAGAATGGAAAAGGGACAAAAAAAGTTTTTAAGGAAATAATGACTGAAAATTTTCCAATGCATATGAAAGACATGAATATCAATATTCCAGAATTTAAACAGAATAAATTTGAATAGATTTACTCTGAGACATATACTATTCAGAATGTCAAATACCAGACTTAAAGAAAGGTTTCTGAGAGCAGCAATAGAAAAGCAATGTGTCACTTACAGCAGAGCCTCAATAAGTCTAATTTCTGATGTCTCATCAGAAACCATGGAGATAAGAAGTCAGTGGCATAATATATTTAAGGTATTGAAAGAAGAAACTGCCAGCCAAGAATTCTGTCTCCAGAAAAACTATGCTTCAAAAGCATTTAAAGTCTTCACAGACTTTAAAATTAAAATTTAAAATTAAAACTGAAAATTTGTCACCAAGAATCTTTTTCTACAAAAGGTACTGCAGGGTTTGTTACTGTCTGAAAGAAAATGACAAAGATGATAGACTTGGAGAAGAGGTTAGTAATGAAGATAATAAATAAGGAAAGCTGGAAGGGTTGCAAGACAGAAAATAGTAAGATATGAAAACAGAAAGTGAACGGATAAAATGGACAAGGTGAATAATATCTTTACAGTAATAACATTGAATGTTAATGGATTGAACTCCTCAATCAAAAGACATAGAATGACAAAATGGAAAAAGATGAGCCATCTAAATGTTGACTACAACAGAGTCACTTATTTTTAGTTTTTTTTAGGAGGCAATGGGCATTCAACAAGGACCTCATACATGGAAACCAGGTTCTCAACCAGTGAACTGCACCCACACTCCAAGAGACTCACTTTATATTTTCTAATTTTTTTAAATTTTTAAATTATTTTCTTTAATTAAAAAATTTAAAAAGATACTTAGATTATATAAATTTTACTTATAAGTAAGGGATACCCATATAACCCACTCCCTAACCCTTTCCACACTTTCCCACATTAACAACATCCTTCATTAGGGTGGTACATTTGTTTCAATTGATGAAAACATATTGGAGCATTGCCAATAAGTATGGACTATAGTTTACAGTATAGTTTATATTCTCTCCCACAAAACATTGTAAATTATTGCAATATATATAATGACCTGTATCTGTCATTGCAACATCATTCAGGATAACTCCAATGTCCTGAAAATGCCCCCATATTACACCCATACTTCCTTCTCCTTCATCTCAGAACCTCTGATGGCCACTGCCTCTGTATCAATGATAAAACTTTTTCCCTTGCTAGAATCACAATAATTTTATAGCAGAATAACAGTGTGTCTACTCTAATCCATCATTCATTCCCCATTCCTGAAGATTTTAGGATGGTAATGCCCACTACACCTCTAATGGAGAGGGGGCTTTGATCCCATCAGGCAGATGGTAGGGCTATCTTACTTGCAGTTGTAGACACTCTTTGTTCCTTGGGATGTATGTTGTCCATCATCATCACCTTGTTAGTTATCCTGGGTGAGTTCAATGAATTGGAGAATAGGTGTTGCAACTTTGTTGAGATTCAGGGCCCAACTGGCACATGGACAGCCCAAAGATTTATGTCTGTTGTACATAAACTTATCAACTCTATTACTAATTATACGTTCAAATAGAAAGGGCAGAATAGACATGCATAGGGAAACCAAAACTGAGTCCAACTCTGTCAGACTGGGGAACATAAATTTTGAAGTAGGACCCACTGGCAGGGTGACAAATGCCAGAGCTGTCTGCCCTGCCTATAGTGTCTAGATGTCTACAGATCCTTCAGAAGCCCCACTATTTGAAGCAAAATTTACTCTGGCAGTCAATGAGATCCTGCTGAGACATGCATAAGCATAACCTCTGAAATGACCTCCCAACTCATTTTGAAGTGTCTTAGACATGAAAACTTATCTGTATTACCCTTTACACATTTTGGTAAAGGTCTTTTTCCAATTGCTTTGCTAATTGGCACTTGGTGGTAATCCCTTGGTGACAAGGAGGTTCATCCCCAGGAGTCATGTCCCATGCCAGGGGAAAGGTAGTATATTTATATCCTGAGTTTGGCTTAGAAAGAAGGCTCATTTGGGCAACAGGGAGGCTCTCAGAAGGTAACTCTTAGTAACATATAATACTAGCCTAAGTTTCAATTTCAAAAGAAAAGGTTCATACATACAGTCATCAATGTCAAAGGCCCATCAATATTCCACCCTCTTTCACTAGTCACTGTCCCTGTAGTTGGGGTACACTTGCTGTCCCATTAGAGAATGTGGCAGAGCTCCCTTGGGTGGGAAATCCATATTCTTTCAGTTATTGGTTGGGTCTTCACCCACCATGACAATGCCCCATGAACACTTGAATATATTCATGCCTTATAGGTATGCTCCAGGTAAACCTTTTCCCATGCATCCCCCATTACTGACACCCCACATCAATGATCCTCCCCAGCCAGGGATGTAACACTTCTGTTATCTAAAACTTTTTCAAAAATGAAGCAAAAAATAAACAAATAAAATTAATAAGAAAATGAAATAATAATGATAGTTTTAAAAATTAGAATTAAAATACAAAAATTTAAAAAATTTGAAATAAAAAATAAAACTTAAAAAATATTTAACATTATGTCTTTTATCACTGTTAGATCTGTTGTCTTTCATATACAGTGACTTTTTCTTCCATATATTCCCACACAGTCTTGGATTTTTTTATTTTAAATTCAAAGAAACTTTAGGTTGCAGAAAAGTCACATACAGAATTTTGGGTATTCACATATACTCAACAGCCTCCCCCTTTTCCCCTTTCCCCTATTAATAACATTTTATAAGTGGATGGTACATTTGTTAAAATTGATGTACAAATATTGAAGCATTGCTACTAACCATGGTGAATGATTTATATTATGGTTTACATTTTCAACCATATACTTAATATAAATTTTGATGAAATTTAATATGGTCTGTATCCATCAATGCAAGATAATATAGAACAGTTCCAAAGCCCCCCAAACACCCCATGTTCCATCAATTCTATTCCTCCACCCCCCTCCCCTCAGGACCCACAGCAACTAGCAGGTTTCACTCCTTGAAGAACAAGATCCGTAGTTGCTTGCAACTATATTGAGGGCTTGATATATTTGTCTGCCCTTCCCTATTTGGCACAGCCTATGCTCTCAAGAAACTTCTGACCCTTGCTTGGAGAACTTAGGAGGACTCCCCAGGATGGGAGTCCAGAAACTTCCCATTCATTTTGTAGGTATCCAACCAGTAATACAACACACTATGACAAAATGAACACTCACACACTCCCTAGAAGCTTGCCCCAGGTGTGCCTGGCCAGCATGCCCCCTGCATCCAATGCCCTAAGCCAGTAACCAACCCCTGGAATATTTGCCAAATGAACATTCCCAAAGTTGTACTTTCAACCATATACCTGCAAATCCCCAGAGTTCACCTACTCCCTCCCCTAACCCTCCCTGCCAGTTCCATGGACAGTCCAAGCTACACCCCCTGCTACCCCTTCACAGACCAGCTTCACCCAAACCAACAGCATCACTGCACCACTGTCATGCCCATCCACTGCACTACACCTTTCTGCTTTATCATAGATTTTGCTCAAATGAGCATTGGCTCACAACCCTCTATTCCCTTTCTGTCCCCTGTAAACCTATCTTCCAGACTATAGCTCTCTAGGTCTGCTCAATTTGCTTAATTCATATCAGTGAGGTCATGTAATATTTGTCCTTCAGTGCCTGGATTGCTTCATTAAATATAAGGTCTTCAAGATTCATCCATGTTATCCTGTGTATTAATACTGCATTCCTTCTTACATTTGAGTAATATTCCATTGTATGTACATAGCAGAGTTTGCTTATTGGTTCATCTGTGATGGACATTTGGGTGTTTCCAACTTTTTGCAACAGTGAATAATGCCACTATGAACATTGGCTTGCATTTATCTCTTCATGTCCCTGCTTTCAATACTTCTGGCTATATACCCAGAAGTAGGAATGCTGGATCATATGGCGGATCTATAGTTAGCTTCCTGAGGAACCAACAAAACATCCTCCATAATGGCTGCACCATTCTATATTACCCCCAGCAGTGGATGAGGGTTTTCATTCCTCCACATCCTCTCCATCACTTGTAGTCCTCCGATTTTTTAATAGCCACAGTTTAATGAGTGTAATATGATATCTTATAGTTTTGATTTGCATTTCCCTAATAGCTATGATGTTGGGCATATTTTCATGTGCTATTTAGCCATTTGTGTTTCTTCTTTGAGGAAATGTCTATTCAAATCAGTTCCCTATTTATTACTGGGTTGTTTGTCTTTTTATTTTTGAGATGTAGGATTTCTTAATATACGCTGGATATAAGGCCCATATTGGATAGATGGTTACCAACTATTTTCTCCCATTCCATAGGCTGGCTTTTCACTTTCTTGATAAATTCCTTTGAGGTGCAAAAGTTTTTACTTTTGACGTAGTGCCATTTATCTATTTTTTCTTTCTTTACTCATACTTTGTTTGTAAAGTTCATGAAAACATTTCCTAATCTTATAGATGCTTCCCTGCATTATTTCACATGATATTTATGTTCTTGGCTCCTATATTTATATATTTGATCCATCTTGAGTTAATTTTTGTGTAATGTGAGAGGATGGTACTCCTCTCTCATTCTTTTTTTTTTAAATTATTTATTTTTAAAAGATATTTCGATTACATAAAGTGTTACATAAAAATATAAGAGATTCCCATATTCCCCATTAACCACACCTCCGACTTTTCCCCACATTAAGAACTTATTTCATTAGTGTGGTACATTCAACGCAATTGATGAACACATTTTGCAGCATGGCCACTAAGCATGGATTATAGTTTACATTGTAGTTTACACTCTCCCTCTCAATTCTGTAGGTTATGGCAAGATATATAAATGGCCTGTATCTGTTATTGCAATGTCAATCAGGTCAATTCCAAGTCCTGAAAATATCCTTTATTACATCTATTTTTACCTCTCCTTGCCCTCAGAACCTCCAGTGGCCATGCCCCCACTTCAATGATGAAAGTTCTTCCATTCCTGGAATCACAATAAGTTTATAGTAGAATAACAGTAAGTTGACACTAGTCCATAGATCACTCCCCAATCCTGAGGATTATGGGATGGTGATGCCCACTCCACTTCTAATTGAGATGGGGCCTTGATCCCATACAGCTGATGGATGGAATTCTTTTGCTTGCAGTGGTAGGCACTCTAGGTTTCTTGGTGTGGTGATTGTCCATCCTTACCTCCTTAGTTGTCCTGGATGAATCCAATGAACTGGAGAGTAGGTGTAGCAACTCTGTTGAGGTTCAGGGCCCACCTGGCACATGGACAGCCCAGAGGTTAAAGTCTCTTGGACATACACCTACAAACTTGAGCACTAACTATAGGTTCAAATAAAAGGGGCAGAGGAGGCAAGTGTAGAGAATTCACATCTGAGTCCAACTCTGTCACACTCAAGAGCACAAATTCCAAAGTAGGGCCTACTGGCAAGGCACCAGACTCTGGAGTTATCTGCTATGACTGTAGGACCTGGGTGACTCTGGAGTGCTCAGGAGCCCCACTATTTGGGGTAGTATCTACCTTAGCCGTCTATGAGATCCTGCTGAGATGTGCATAAGTGTTACCTCTCTGTTGACTTCCTGATTCACTTTGAAGTCTCTTAGCCATATACACTCATTGGTCTTTATCTTTTCCCCTTTTAACTCAAGGTCTTTTTCCAGGTGTAGCACCAGCTAGTGCTTGGTAGTAATCCCTTGGAGTCAGGTAGGCTCATGCCTGGGAGTATTGTCCCTCATTTGGGGGAAGGGAATGCAGTTATATGCTGTTTGGCTTAGAGAAAGGCCACATTTGAGCAACAAGGAGGCTCTCAGGAGGTAACTCTTAGGCACTCTACAACACTAAGCTCAGTTGAAAATTCAAGAGCAAAAGGCTCATAAGTATAGTAATCAATATCAAGGGCCCATTGGTGGACCATGTTTCCTCACTAGTTATTGCCCCTGTACTTGGGCAATTGTTGCTGTTCCATTAGAGAATGTGGCAGAGCTCCCCAGGATGGGAATTCAATAATCTTTCAGTTTTGTGAATCTCTACCCACTGTTGCAATGCCCCATGAACATTTGAACATATTTATATACCTTATATGTATGCACAGGTGAACTTCCTCCCATGTATTCCCCATAACTGACACCCTATCCCATTGACCCTCCCCTGCCATATTTCTAAACTTTCTGTGATACAAAACTTCTACAAAAATGAAGCCAAGAATATTGCCAAACTGGATTTATAAGACAATGAAATAATGATAGATTTAAATAGAAGAAATAAATTACATAATAATTTAGAGAAACTAAAACTAAAATCAAGTTAAAAAATAGGGGTATTTAAGAAAAGGAAAACTATTTTTAAAATTTAAAAAAATAATAATATAAAATTAAGAAAAATTGACATTTTGCCTTTCACCACTGTAATATAATTTGCCCTGTATGTACCATGGCATTTTCTTCCATTTCTTCACCAGTGTCTTACTGTGGGAGCTCTTTTGTTAAAACATCTTTGAAATAGTTTAGCGCCTGCTTTACTGCACAAGCAGAAAATTGTTGCATGGGTAGAAAAGTGCTGCTATCAGTTCCTGCTGAAAATAGCAGGAACATTCTTCCTTTGCTCTGTTAATCAGTTGCTTAGGACCTTTTGCCTGTCCATTATCTCCTACTTAAATCACTAGATGTTTCTGTAATCTTACTGCTCCATCACTAGCCTGGGATTCTTGTGAAGTTATCTGCAACCCCACACATACGCTATGCCTACCTGAGCCCCTGCATGTACACACTGACCTTTTGCTATGTGAAAATGAGAATAAAAACCATGACAGGAATCATCAAAAGGGGATAAATTCTTTAGCTTTTCTCCCCCTCACATCTCTCAACCGTTGTGTTCAGAGTAATTCTTTGCACCATCACAGACTCTGCAGGACAGATCCCCACAAGTTGTGACCCTGATATGATACAGGCAAGCAGCACAATTGGCATGTTAAGTAGTGGCTACATTAGTCCAGACTGAAACAAAAACTGATAATCCCAAGAAAAGGGAAGAGCAACATCAACTGGGAAGAGTTGCCAATGCGTCTATTTCAGTGAGGGGAATTTTCTTAATCATCATGGGAATGGGACTTTCCAAAGAACATGATATTTTTGTGAAAACAATACCACTCTTAAAGGCAGCTGATTGCATGGTTCAAGAAAGCCAATTGCTCTCCCTATTACAAATGGTTCAATATTATTTTCCTTGGTTTCCTGAAAGAGGAACTTTACATTTAGAACTATGGGAGCAGGAAGGAAAAATTTAAAGAGAATATATGAGCAAGTAGAAAAAACTACCACTTCTTCCCTAATAACATGCAGCTTGGTAAAAACAGCCCTGTACCCATTATATGCTTTCATTCATCCAATGGGTCCCCTAGAGAAGCTCCCAGCTAAAAAACCTTGTACCCCCTCAAAAAAAAGAAACATATTTTCCACCTCCCCCAGCCTTTTTTGAAAATCAAGAACCCTGGATGGCTATGGAAAAATGCTTAAAAGAAGTCATAGAGCTGGGAGAATGTCATATCTTTCCTGTAACTCTCCAACATGGACAGTCATGGCATAAATTAATTCCTTATACAGTCTTTAAATACCTACAAAAGAGTATTAATGAAAATGGACTCTACAACTCCTTTTTAAAAAAAATATTTTAAAAGATGCTGATATTACATAAATGTTACACAAAAATTACGGGGATTCCCATGTTCCCCACATCCCACATCTCCCATAACCTCCCACATAAACATCTTTCATTAGGGTGGCACATCACCTGCAATGCATATACACATGCTGGGGATTTGCCACTAAGCATGAACAATACTTCATATTGTAGACCACACTCCCTCCCACACAGTTCTGCACGGTATATGCTGATGTAAAAAGGCCTATATCTGTCATTGTAATGTCACTCAGGATAATTCCCAAGTCCTGAAAAACCCCTTGTATTACAACTGCTTTTCCCACTCATTGGCCTGAAAACATCCAGTGGCCACTGGATCCACCTCAATGTTGTAATTTTTTCATTGCTTGAATCACAATATGTCTACAACAGAATACCAGTAAGTCCACTCTAGTCCATAGCCCTTCTTGCAATCCTGAGGAGTCTGGGATGGTGATGTCCACTCCACCTCCAAGTGACAGGGGACTTATATCCCATGAAAAGATGCATGGGATTATCCTGCCTGCAGCTGCAGACTCTCTCCATTTCCTGGGATGGCCATTGTCCACCATCATCTCCTTACCAGGTGCCTTGGGTGAGTCCATTGTGCTGTGGAGTAGGATTTGAAGCTCCACCGAGATTCCAGGCACAGCTGGCACATGGGCAGGCCTAAGGCTCCAGTCTCTGGAAGTACACCTACAAATCCAGCACCACATATAGGTTTATACAGAAGGGACTGATAAACCTTGTGCAGGGAAGACTTATTTGAGTACAACTCTGTCACTCTTAGGAGCACAGATTCCAAAGTATAGCCCACAGATAAGGCATCAATCTCTGGAGCTATTACCCCTTATATAGGACCTGGGTGTCTCCAGAGCCCTCAGGAGCCCCTCTGTGTGGGGTGATATCCACTTTGGTGTTCTATGAGATCCTACTGAGGTGTGCATGTTACTTCTGAGATGATCTCCAGATTCTCTTTGAAGTCTCTTAGCCATATGAACTCATGTGTGTATACCTTTTCCCCATTTTGTTCAAGATCTTTTTCCAGTCATACTAGCAGTTTGCACTTGGTATTAACCCATCGTTGCCAGGGAGGCTCATCCCTGGGAGTCATGTCCCACGCTGTGGGGAAGGTAATGCATTCATATGCTGAGTTTGGCTTAGAGAGAGGCCACATTTGAGCAACAAGGAGGCTCTCATGTGGCAACACTTAGGCACCCCATCACAGTAGGCTAAGTTTCAATTACAAGAGCAAAGACTCATTAGGCTAGTCGTCAATAACAAGAACCCATTAGTGTACCATCTTTCCTGCCATACACTGCCCCTGCACTTGGGGGACAGTTGCTGCTGCCTTGGAGAATGTAGCAGAGCTCTCCAGGGTGGGAATTCAGTATTCTCTCATTTATTGAGTGATTCTCCACCCACTGTGACCATGCCCCAACCCTAGATCATTTGAACAATTTTATGTATCTTTTATTCAGGTGAACTTCCTCCCTTGAAACCCCACCCCAGACATGCCCCACCAATGATCCTCTCCTTCCCCCATTGTAAGCCCTCTGTGATCCAAACCTTACTTAAAGATGAAGCCCATATAATAGCCAAATACAATTATTAGGAAAATGAAATAATAATGATAATTTTAAATGTAAGACATAAAATACATGGAAACTAAAAAAAAAAA
>JAQZBX010050067.1:0-19755 GCA_029593785.1 Cabassous unicinctus | reverse complement strand
TGTCATCATCATCATCATATTGTCATCATTGTCCATCATCATCATCATATCATGTCATCATCATCACCATCATTGTCTTTGTTGTCATCATCATCATTGTCATTATCATCACTGTCACCATTATCGTCATCATATCTTCATCTTCATCATTGTCATCATCATTGTCATCATCATATATTATTATCATCATCATATCTTCATCCTCCTCCTCCTCCTCATCATTATATCATCATCATCATCATCATCGTTATTGTTGTGATTATTATCATCATTAGAAGCAGTAGCAATAGCATTAAGGGTAGTAGCAAGAGTGCTAATTTTCCCCCAGCCTTCCAGCTCCTGGCTCATTGTAGGTGTGCAGCATAAGGTTTGTAGGCTGACTGCAGGATCTTAGTAACTGTCCTCTGCCTGGTGTCCTGTGTCTCTTCCCAGCCATGCATGGGGTGTTTGTGATTCTGCTGCCGCTCAGCCTCATCCTGATGGTCTTTGGGGGCATGGCGGGCTTCCTGAGCTTCCTCATCAGAGCCTACCTCCTCCTCCTGCTCACTGGGATCCTCTTCCTCTTTGGAGGTAGGTGCCCACCCTGCCTGGTGCTCAGCCTCCAGCAGGGGCTGCGCGTACTGGGCCCAAGCCCTCAGCAGGGGAGCAGGTGGGAGTGGGAGTGTCCCCTTGCCTCTTCTGGGACTTAGTTTCCCCATCTGTGACATCACACCATGTTGGACCCAGGATCCCTGAGTCTCTGGTTCCAAGAAGGAAGCAGTGGGTGGGAGAAAGTTCTGAGAGTCGTTTTCATTGTTTCACAAAAGAAGCGTGTGCTCTCCTTGTCCTCACTCACAACAGCTTCAAGCTTTTCAGGCCTGTGGGCTGGCAGGAGACCCTCTCCCTACCACCCTCACCATTTCATCTGCTTTGGCTAATTAAAAAAACAAACAAGACAAACAATGCGTGGGTTGATACAGTTTGTTTGGCAGACCAGAAGCTTTAAAAAATGGAACCAGACACCCTGCTGTTTGCTTTTTGGCTCTCCGTACTTCCTGTGTGTTTGAGATGCTTCATCATGAAAAAAAGAGGAGGCAGATAGCACATACGATTGATATTCACAATTGGGACAGCACGGCTCTAAATCCATATCTCCTGAGACCCACTGTGTGCCAGGGGCTATCTCAGCATGAGCAAACAGTCCCAGCTCCTGCCCCCATGGAGCTCACAGCCAGTTGAGGGAGTCAGAAATTACACAAATGAATGCAAAATTGCAATTCTGTCTGGGCAGTAATGGAGAACCGGGTGGTGCTGTGAAATCACAGGGTGGGGGGCTTTGACCCTATCAGGGTGTCCAGGAAAGGTCCGTGAGCTGAAACGTGGAGGATGGACCTACGGCAGGAAGCGGGGAAGGGTGTCTGAGATGGGCCAGCATGTGCAAAGGTCCTGAGACAGGAAGGAGTATGAATGTTGGGGTGAGGGCAAGGCCAGAGTGGCTGAGAGGGGAAAGCAAGGAGGAGGCAATCTGGGGAAGGCTTTCTTTTGCTTCTCCCTTTTATATTCCCACTGATGTCCAGGGGGAGGTTTTGATCTGGTCTCCCCTGTCTCCCCTGCAGCCGCGGTGACCCTTGCTGGGATCAGCGTCTACATCGCCTACTCAGCTGCCGCATTCCGGGAGGCACTGGGCCTCCTGGAGGAGAAGTCCCTGCTGGACGAGGTGGACATCCACTTCGGCTGGTCCCTGGCCCTGGGCTGGATCAGCTTCATCGCTGAGCTGCTCACCGGGGGGGCCTTCCTGGCAGCAGCCCTTGTGCTCAGCCTGAGACGGAGGCAGGACGGAGCCATCTGAGTCTGGCCTCCTGGTCGTGGTGGGGAGGTGGGGCTTGGCTTGGGGGCCTCACAGCATCATCCCTGTGCGTCTCCTCAGAGGCTATACACTGGAGGGGGCCCTGAGGTCTGAGCTCTGGGCGGGCTTGGCCATCGGTGGGCTGGGTGTCCCTGTGGGCTGGAGAAGGACCATGACCCAAAATAGCAGCAGCAATCCCTAATCACCTACAGACCTTCAGAGATTGCCAAGTCTGCCCTCATCCTCCGGCTTCATTTCACCCTGCCCCCGCCCCTTGTATCAGCTCCTCTTCTTTGTTAAAGAAATGGATGATCAGAGAGGTTAGACCGCTTGCTCAAAGGCACACAGTGAGTTAGTGGCAGACTCAGTCCCGAAGGCAAATCCCCAAGTCCAGTGCTGTCACAGTTTTTCTGAATAGGCACGAGGCAGGCAATGCGGTTATTGTGTGTGAAGCATGTTCCAGGTCAGCCGCTGCGCCCTACGACGTCTGTGACCTTGAATTCAAGCAGGAAAGCGCTGTGGGAAGCCCCAGAGGGAAGACGGCGCGGATCTGGGGTCTGGCTTCTCAGCAACGTGGCTGTGGGGGTTTCCTCCGAGCCCAGCCCCCAGCTACTCTGGCCAGGTCAGCACTTGTGCGGTCTGGGGCCTGGGCCTGGAAGGAAAAGGCGCAGCTCACAAGGTGATGCCCAGTGATTAGCGGCCTGCTTTTAACATAAAACGGGGTCATCCCAGAGGCGAGCGATGTGTGCCGGGCCCCTCACGTGTCCCTCGTAATTGTCAGGAAACCTCCATTGGAAGACGAGGGCAATGGGCAGAGCTGCAGTGCGCGAGGAGTAACCAGCACACTCCCTCTGGGAGGGGAGGTTTGTCGGCACACTCACAATGAACAGGGAGGGAGAATCCTCAAAAACACAGGTAGCAGCTCCTTGGACTGTCGTCTTTGTGCTGAGTCGTCAAATGCCCGACGTTGGCTTGTCACTCTCAGGACTTAAAGTCGCTTCCACAAGACAAGTGTTGACTGAGCTCGGTTCCCTGGGATGAAGCCCAAGACTCGTGAAATGGAAACACACCTGGAAATGCACAAGCAGAGCCATTCGCTGACTCCCACCGGGGTCAGTGGTTTGCCCATTGGAAGCAAGTGGGCCATTTAAAAAATGTGGCCGTCCCAGCCCAGGCCAACGAAGGCAGAATCTCGGGGGTGGGATCTGGTCATCGTTATCTCACAAGTGTTTTTCTGATCTGTAGCCAGATGGGCAATGGGCTGGTTTAGAACCAAACAAGTGATTGTGTATGAGTTTATAGTCGTCGATAGACTTTGCTGTTGTGACTTCCTGAACCCCACAATGGGTTGTATTCAATAAAATCTTACAAAGGAGGGTGGCCTGGTCTTTGGCGTGAACCAGAGCTTCTCAGACCTCCGCAGGGATCTTGTGAAAGTGCAGCCCAGGATTCAGTAGGTTGGGTTTGGGGCCGGGGGCTCTGCATTTCTGACACTGCGGGTGTGTGGACGGCACCTTGAGTAGAGAGCTTTGTAAAGCACATGAATGCACACGCACACACACACGACCTGCCCTTCCAGGCAGCAGGGCTGCTTCCACGCAGGTGCAGGAGCTCTGGACTGTCCTCTGCCATCTGCCCTCCCTCACTGGGCCCTGGTGATGCCATTACCAGTTCTTTTGGGAAGTAATGACACACCGTTGACAGTGGTGCAACAGGGGGTGGTGCTTTCTTGGCGTGGCCTGGGTGGGTCTCGGTGGGGGTTGTGCCTACCTCGTTGGCCCTGTTGACCTTGGGCTCCTTTTGGGTTGATGTAACTCTGGGTGTGACATTGGGGTGGGGGCTGAGGTTTAGAATTTGATGTGGAATGGTTCCCAGGGGGCTGGCCAGTGGCTAGGGCACTCTCCATTGTCAGTCACTCTCCTTCCCTCCTCTGGACAAGCCCATCCCTCCTTTCATCCTGGTTTTCCGGCCAGTGGGGGTGGGGGGAGGTAGCTCCAATGGGGCCCAGGTTCAAATGCCCTGGGGGCAGGAGGACTTACACTTGAATGTGCCTAAGAAGGGCTTGTCAACGCCCACATGACTGGACGCCACGTTAGCTGTGGAAGGATGACAGCTGTGCACATCAGAGCCACCTCGGGATCCTTAGAAAACCCTGATGCCCAGGCCCAGTCCTAGCTCTGGTCACCTCCAGGGGTGGAATACAGGCAGCGGTATTTAAAAGAGCTCTCCTGATGATTCCAACCAACAGCCAAGGTTGAGCTCCTATTCCTGTAGGATTCAGAGTCAGGACATTGCGGGAAGGCTGGGAAGCCTTAGGTTTAAGAAACTCCCAGGAGGTGCAGATGATGAAGCAAATTTGGGGACCACTGGTGTGGGTCATAAGATGACAGCACCATTATCAGCATCATCATCACCACCATCACCACCACCATCATCATCATCACCATCACCATCATAGCTGACACCCACTGAGTACTTACTATGCACCTGCACTATTTTATGTGCTACCCTAGCCAGACAGTCAGTAAGTCTTTCAACAAATATTTGATGGTCACTTGCTAGGAACTAAGGGCATTGACACAAAACAGCTCAAACTTTTGCTCTCCTGAGAGGCATGCAGAATATACAACAGGTGATGAGGGTGATGGAGTAAGCAAAGCAGGGTACGATGAAGAAACTGAGGCACAGACAGTTAATTGTCTGTTAACTGCCCCAAGGACATGGAGAGAAAGGGATGCAGTGGGGACTGAAATTCAGAAGTGCTTGAATGCAAAGATTTTCTATCCACTCTTCAGCAGTACCTGCTCCATTCGGCTTTCTGTCCGCAGGTGGGTTGAGGATATTACAGCTGCTTCGGTTTCTCCCTAATCTGGAAAAGTGCAAACTGAGGTGATAGTTCACAAGATCTAATGGGGGCGGATGAGCGCTGCTGAAAAGTCACCACCTGTAGGCTGAAGAAATGAGCGTTTCCGCAAAGGGAGGCCAACCCTAGTAGTGAGAGGACGGTCTTTGCTGCCACTTGGTGGTCACATTGTGGAACTGCGATAGGGGCAGGCCCTGATTCCCGAACTGGCCAAAGGCCATTGGTCTGCAGTCCTCCTAGTGCCCAGCACTGGGTCGAACACAGTCGGGCAGGTGTTCTCAACTGGGGCCATTTGCCCACCACCCTGGGGCCACTTGGCAATGTCTGGGGTTGCTACTGGCAGCGAGGGCTGCTGCTCAACCTCTTTCAATGCACGGGACAGCTCCCCACGACAAAGAATTACCCTGTCCCCGTCGTGCTGAGGTCAAGAAATCCTGCTAGGAGAACAGAGATGTATAATAAGAAGCTCAGCACGTGTGCCCTCAAGGATCTCACAGCACAGTTTAGGAGAATCCCATTCAGTCATTCAATAAATATTTACCCAGCCCCTCCCACGTGTCAAGAGCTGTCCTAGGAGCTGGGAAGGCATTCGCGAGGGGCGGCTGACAAGACCCCTTCCATTGTGAGCGTACATGAAAACAGATGACACACTCAGGAGCCAATGATGGATACGGTAAATTCAGCAGTAAATTCAGCGGTCAGTGTTAGGAGGAAAATACGCCAGGGCGATGAACTGAGGTGGCTGGGAGGGGGCTGCTCCAGGCAGCCCAGACGGGGCTCCCCGAGGAGGCGGGCATCTGTGCTGCGGCTCGAATGAGGAAGCTGCCACGGGGAAGGGCAGGCCAAGTGGACAGAAGAGCAGGCGGCAAGGCTTGTGGGCTCCAGGGAAGGAAAGGAGACTTGAGGGAGAGGGAAGGGGGTGGGGTCCGGGAGTGAGGAGGGCTGAGGCTCACACGTTTGGGATCCTGTCCCATCTCATCCCATCCTGTCCCATTTGGATTCTATTTTGAGAGCAACGGGAAGGAAGCTTCTAGCGCTTTCAGCAGCTGGGTGCGGGGGCAGAGGCTTTTAGACAGTGGTCCTCACCCCGGCTGTATCGTGGTAACATCATCTGGGGACTTAAAAAAATTCTAACACCCGGGCCTCCCTAGAGGCCAGTGGAGCAAAACCTCAAGGGTGGACCTGATCTTTGGTACTTAAAAAAGTTCCCCAGGTGACTCTCTTGTGCAGCCAGGTGAGAACCGGTGCTTTAAGACCCCTCCGTCTGCTGGGTGGAGAATGGACAGCTGGGGCCAGAGTGGATGCAGGAAGTCCTGGGAGGGGGCTCTCAGGTGAGGGAGGAAGGGGCTTAACTGGGTGGAAGGGTGGATTGAGGGGACAGGAGTTTTACACATACGAGAGTAAATAGGAGCAGAAGGAAGGGAAGACGGATGCTGTGGACACCCAGCCTGGACTTGTGTCCTCAGGTGCTGCTGCAGCCCCAGCACAGGTGCTCCGTGGAACGGCGCCCCCGCTCCGTGGTCAGCGCTACCTCCTGGCATGATTCAGAAGACACAGGATGCTCTGCCTGGCAGTGAAGAGCCAGTCATTCTTTCATTCTTTCATTCCTCCACTCATTCATCTATTTGTTCACATACTCCTTCATTCACAAATTCATTAATTCACTTATATATTCATTGATACATTCACTCATTCATAGATTCATCCATTCAATAATTTATTCGTTGACTAATTCACTAAACTGTTCACGAACGCACTAATTCTTTCATTCATATATTCACGCATTCACCAACCATATATTGGACGCCTGATGTACCAGGTGCTGTTCGAGGCACTGGTGATTTAGCAGTAAACAAAAGTGACAGAAAACCTGCCCTCGCCTAGCTGACATTCATGTGTGGGTGGGGGGTGGGTGGGGGGCAGACACCAAGCATTACAGGTAAAACGTCCAGCATGTTACCCGGTAAGAAGTTCTGTGAACAGAATCAAGTGGAGGGGGCTAGGGAGGGGTGCGTGCTGGGGACGTGGAAGGGCAGTGACTATCAGGTCCCTGAGCAGGACCGAAAGGTCCTTAACTCTGCCTCCTAAGCTGCCATTGAGTAATTCAATAAGTGCTCATCGGGAAGCTACCACAGGGGTGGGGAAGCAGGGGGCTGCCCAGAGGCTGGGCAGTCAGGGGCCTTGGAGACGAGCCCCAAGGAGGGAGTGGCTGCAGGTTAGAGGAGCAGGGCCGAGGCTGGGCCTCCAGCTTCATCCCCCGCCTCCACCATCCGCCATCCAGGGCTTCTCGTTTCCACTCCAACACTGAGTGGCCTGGAGTTGATTTATGGCAAGAAAGGGCAGCAATCCTTGGTCTTTGCTTGTCCACACAGTGAATTCCCACTTGTCATTTTCCCAGCACATGGCTCCCAACAGCTGGGACCCTGATATTCAGTTTCTGTGGACATTGTGAGCAGATTCATTATCTTTGCCTTATCCCAACAACATCCTGTGCTTTTTCAAATATTTACAAGTGAATACTTGTAAATACTTGTGAATACTCTCTCCAGCATATGGAGGGATAAGGTGAAAGAGAGACACAGAGAGAGAGCGCATGAGAGATGGAGAAATACAGACAGACATGAAGAGATCAAAAGTGACACACACAGAAGAACAAAAACAGAGACACAGCAAGAGGTGTGGAGACCCAGAGAAATCTACAAATCCAGAGGTGCAGCTATTTCTAGCTATCAAATCCATCGAGGAAGACAGAGGAAAAAGGAGCCGAGTGCAGAGAGAAAGAGAGAAAAACAGAAAGAAGCCACGAGAGACAGAAAGGGGACTGAAGGAGATTCAGAAAAAGATGGAAAGAGAAAAATAGAGTTTGAGAGAAAACCAGCAGAGAGACAGAAAGAAGAGGCAGAAGGAAACTGAGAAATGGACATTGAGAAGCCAGAGGTGCAGAGAAGTCAGGAGGTGGAAGGAGCAGAGTTCTGGGGGTGGGATGGGATGGGGGGCAGGTCCTTGGCCACCTGGGTTTCGGAGATGTTGGCCTCTGATCAAAAGGCAAGGTCAGTGAGACGAGAAGGTCTTGGTGCTCCACTGAGTCTCAGTTTCCTTGTCTGCAAAATGGGGATGACTGTTCACCTCTTGCTTTCCTTCTGCGCTCCTTTCAGAACAGAATGTTCTATCCTCGGAGGGTTCTCACCTCATCCAGGGTCGAAGTGCAACCCTCACAACACTGTCTGAGGCCAGCTCTGACCCGACACTCTAAAATGCAGGCCACCCCGTGAAATTTAAATTACATGCTGAAAAAACGTGTAGTTGCTTAGTATAAGTATATCCCATGTACTAATAAGGATATATTTATACTAAAAAAAATTGTTGCTTATTTGGAATTCAGAGTTAAGCGGGTATCTTGCATTTAACCTGTTAAGCCTGGCATCCCTCCCCTTCCCTCCGGACCCTGTGCTCTCCCAGGTGATCCTGCTGCTCCCACCACACTGGCCTCCTGGCTGTTCCTCTCCTGGAATGTTCTTCCACCAGGTATCAGCGAGGCTTTCCCTGCCCCTCCAGCTAAAATCGCAGCCACTGCCCCAAGCTCCACCTCCCCATCCCCTTCCTGCCTTCTTCACCTGCTTGTGCTGCAGCCTCCTGGCTCACTGTCCCTCACGCTGGGAGTCGAGCGCCGCGCCGACCCAGGGTTGTGTCTGTTTTGTTCCCTGCTGGTTCCCGACTGCCTAGAACAGCATGTGGCACATAACAAGGTCTTCTTGTTGGATCAATTTGTAGACCCCAGACTCCCTTCCCAGTCTCACCTCTGGGCCCGTTTTTGCCGTGTCTGGGATGTCGTGGGCTTTTTCCGCTGTGCGGCATGCGTTTGCACTCTTTCACTACCTGGTGAAGTCCTTTCATTCATTCCTTCATTCATTCATTTAAATCAGAGCTTATTAGGCACCTGCCATGTGCTAGACACTGCTAGGAGCTGGCGACGGGGGTGAAGGGGACAAATTCCTCTGGGACCCCAGCCCCAGTGCACGGAGTAGGCATGCATTGATCGTTTGAGAAAAGCAGAGGGGAAGGAAAGGGGATGGAGGGAAAGAAGAAAAGAAAGAATAGAAGGAAGGATGACAAAAAAATAAAATTTCTTTTTAGCACCAACACTGTAACTAATTCTGTCCTTTAAAGGGGCTGGCGTGATTCACATCCTGCGTGCGATAGGCCCACACTTTGCTGGTTTCAATCAGGGTTTGTAGCTGCAAGCAACAGAAACTGATTCTGGCTGATGCAAGTACAAAAGGAATGAAAAGCTACCGGGTAGCTCTTCAAATCTCTGGGAGGGTTGGGGAATAGGTTTAGGGTTATGCAGACAGGACCCACACGCACAGCTTGCCTTGTTTATACTGCAGCCCCTCGCTGGCCCCAGCACTTGACCTTGCTGGACGCCCTCGGGCGTCCTTGCCTCCTCCCTCCCCCACCCCGGGGCAGGTGGGTCTGACCTCCTGAGGCTACGTCAAGAGGGAAGTTGAGGACCTGGCTTTTGAGCTGCCCAAGGGTCACAGTATGGGGAAGGGGTCAGATTCTGGGCAGTTGAAAGGAATGACAAGGGGATGGAGATGGGCAGATTGAATATGCTCAGAGAGAAAGGGGGTGGCGGCTTGACAGGTGGAACCAGATAAAGGAAGGCTTTGAGAAGCTTCGGGAGGGCACTTTTTCACATCACAGCTCACACGTCTATTCTGCTCATGCCTCAGTGCCTTTTGGCAGTGCGTTCTTCATCCCTGAGGTAATCGGGGGGAAGAAGTTGAGTTCCCCACCCGTCTGTGTGGAGCAGAGGCCATAGGGGAAGGTGCAGTGAGGGTCTTGGGGTCCCAAGCAGGAGCGTGGGGATGGTGGTGACCCCGGGAAGGAGGCACTGGCCATGCACATGAGTTCCAGGGGTGCCCCAGAGGGATGTCTGGGATGGAGGAATAGGGGAAGGAGGGAGCTGGCCGGGCCCGCAGTGCCTAGGCACCCTGAGCATCTGCAGAGCCGAAATGGCAGCCAACAGCCGAAGAGCTCTACTCTCTCCTCCGAGGCTCCCACCAGCTCCGCTGGGAGCCCCAGGATGCTGCAGTCTGCTGGGGACGAGGCTCTGGAGGAGCTGCGGCCCCTGACTGGCTGCTGCTCCCCGCCTGCCTCATGACTGACATCTGGCCTCCTTGTGCAGCCCCCAAAGCAGCCCCCATCCCCGACCCTCGTCGGCGAGGAGAGCCGCTGGAGCGCCTGCATCCTCTCCCACGGGGAGCACAACTGCCTGGCTCTGGGTCTTTGCTGTGCTGGAACTTGAAAGTTGAGGGTTTCTTGGGGTGCAGAGCTTCTGCCAGGCTGGGAAGGGAGAAGAAAGGGAAAGAAGAAGTGAGAGAAGGGAGAAGACTCGGAAGAGGGGGCGCAGAGAAGGAGGGAACCAGCACTTACTGGACGTCTCCTCTGGTCCAGGTCCTTTAGTTCTCACACCTGCCCCATGAGAAGGCCACCGCCATCCTGCGTGAGAGGTGAGAGCGCAGGACCTCTAACAGGCGGGTGGGGCCTTGCGACGGCCACACAGCGGCTGCGGCAGAGCCAGGATTGGAAGGCCCTGTTGTCCGACACCCAAACTGCCCTCTTTGCACCAGGAGGTCCCACCTCCATTTCACCCCTCGGCTGAATCTCCTGGGTGGGAGTGAATTTTATTCTGGAGCTTGTTAAAATCGACCATGGGGGGACCATGGTGGGGACAGGAGAGAGCTGGAGCTAGAAGGCAGGGCTAAGGGCTCACCATCAACATGGCATTTTCTGCGGCGGCACCTTCCGCCCGTCCTTGGCTCAGCAGAAGGAGCTGGGCAGGTGTTTCTCCAAAGTGAGCGGCAAGGGAAGATGTGTGTCCTGATGCTTCCCTGCTGACGCTCACCCAAGCCTCGGCCCTAAGAGTAGCAGGGTGAGACACCCCAGGATCCCATCTCAGCCTAGCCGAGAGCTTGGGGCCCTCGCACACTGCCGGTGGGAATGTGAAACTGCTGGACAACAGGTGCGTCACCCATGACTCGGCAAGTCCACTCTTAGATACCCCAAGGAACTGAAAGCTGGGGCTAAAACAGATACTTGTTGTGGCAGTTTGATATTATTTATGCATTCCAAAAAAGATATAGGTTATGTTTGTAAACTGGTCTGTTCCTTTGGGCCTGATAACCCTTTGATTGTGTTAGATTCAGCTGAGACGTCTGATTAAATTGTTAAGAGTAGGACTTTGACTCAACCACGTCATGAGAGTGTGACTCAGTGTTGAGTCCCAGGCCCTTTGGTGGGCTGATAAGACAGACTCTCACACAGAAGTAGATATGCAGAGAAGAAGTACACAGAGGAGAGAGACAGGGCAGAGGCCCCGGGAAGAGAGATGAGTCTGAGAGTCTATAGCTGACCTTGTTCAGAGAACAGAGCAGCTAAGCCTGGAAAAAAATGAGCCCTGGGGAGAGAGACGAGCCTTATGCCAGTCTACGGCTGAAATCAGAAGAAGCTGGGACCACGGAGCCTTAAGAGGAAGGAGGAAGGCTGAATCCTCGCAGACATCGCCCGCCATCTTTCTTCAACGCATGGCAACAGACTTTGGGTGAGCAAGTGCCTCTTATGGTACCTTGAGTTGGACTCTTTAGGGCCTTGTAACTGTAAGCTTCTACCCCCAATTAATATCCTTTATAAAAGCCAACAGGTTCTGGTACTTTGCATCAGCACCACTTTGGCTGACTAATACACTTGTACACCCATTTCCTTGCAGCATTATTCACAATAGCTAAAAGGTTGAATCAAGAGATGAATGGGTAAACAATGTGGTATATCCATAAAATGGAATATTTTTCAGCCATAAAAAGGAATGAAGGTCTGGTGCCTGTACAACAGGGATGGACCTTGAAGACATCATGATGTGTGAAAAGAGCCAGACACAGAAGGACAGATGTTGTCCGCTTCCACTTACACGAAATAACTAGAATAAGCAGGTTCATAGAGACAAAAAGTAGATCAGAGGTTACCAGGGGTTTAGGGGAAGGGGAAAGGGAGTTACTGCCTGATGTGGGTTTGGGGTGATGGAAAGTTTGGAAATAGATGGAGGTGATGGTTGCACGACATTGTGCATGCACTTAATGCCACTGACTTATACACTTAAAAATGGTTAAAATGGCAAATTTTACCACAAAAAGGGCTCAAACAAACAAACAAAACAGGGTGGGGGTGGTCTGAGGAAGGCAGGAAATGGTCTAACCCCAGTCCTTGCTTTTCCAACTCAACGGAGTGGCTTTGGGGAAGTCCCTGGGTCCCTCTGGGCCTCAGTCACCTTATCTGTAAAATGGGTTCACCGACCTCTGCCCTATCTACCTCCCCAGGCCCATTCCCTCTGATCCTGTCTTTCTGCAAAGATGGACAGGCTATCACGAGCTTCTGACCCCAAAGCAGCCGTGGATGCCGTTTTGGCTCTAGGAAATCCTGCTTAGGCAAATGGTGTCACCCTGCCTTGCTGCTCTCTGGTGGGTCAGATTTGGCTGTATGCAGGGCAGAACAAGAGAACTCAGAGAAGGAGACAAAACCAGGCTTTCCCAAGCGGGGCTGGGGCTGCCGGGTAGAGGAATGTTGCGCAGGGAGAGGAAGGCTGGGGTAGAGTGAGAGCCTGGGTGTGGCCTTGGGCAGCCGTGCATGTGAGAACTAGCTCTTCTGCTCCCCAGGCCTGTGACCTGGGAAGGTTCTCCATGTTGCTGAGCCCAGTTTCTCTCCCATCCACTGCGCTGTGCTCATGTCGTGCAGGAGGACTGACAGGTGGCAAAGTAGGAGGTTTGCAGGGACCCCAAGTGAGGTTACTTCAGTGATACTGGCTGTTGCCCCTGTAGCCTTCTGGGGTCTCTGGGAGACGTGTCCCATGTGCTTGGCCACAGGTCATTGCCATCTGCTCTGGTCTTTTCTAGAAGTTTCCTGTGAACACCTGATTAGCAGGGACTGACCTGGAATGCTGCAGAATGCATAGAGTTTTGAAAGCATGTTCAGATCCTCATCCAACCCTCACCACAGTCCTGCAGGATAGTGTTATGGAGGGGGGGGTTGTATCCCCCAAAAGCCATGTTCAAGTCCTAACCCTGGTCCTGTGAGTGTGACCCTGTATGTAAATGGTCTCTTTGAAGATGTGATTAGGTAGGATGAGGCCAACCTGGAGGGGTGGGCCCTGATCCAGGATCATGGGTGTCTTAGAAGAGGGTAGAACTGACCACAGACACTGGGGAGAAGGCCTGTGACCACGGAGGCGGCAGAGGGTGGAGTGAGGCGCCTGCAAGTCAAGGGCCTAAGGGGTAGAGTCTGAGCAGGGAGTTGCCCTAACCCTAACCCGAACCCTAACTTCAACCCTAACCTAACATTAGCCCTAACCCTGACCTTAACCCCAACCCTAACCTAACCTGAACCCTGACTTTAACCCCAACCCTAACCCTAACCTAACCCTAGCTCTAACCCTGACCCTAACCCCAACCCTAACCCTAACCTAACCCTAGCTCTAACCCTGACCCTAACCTTAACCCTGACCCCCGTGCTTGGGGGTTCCTGGGTTTCCCACACATGCAGCTGCTTCATCCACAACGGCCCTCAAGCCACTGAAAGGACAGTACTGCAGCTGCAGTGGCAGCGTGCAGGGACCTTATCTCTTATCAGCATTTGCTCCATAAACTTTTCTATTTCCTGAATTAGATGGGCTTGATTTAATGGAGCTCAGGTCCCCGGTGGAACCACCATTTATTACTAACAAATGCTTACGCATCACAGGCACTGACTCCCCACCTCTTCCCACCTTCCCTCCTTTGGGGGTTCTGCTCCCCCCACACCCCATAGGCTGGGTTCCAGCTTGAAAGCAGCAGATGGCCCACCAGCTCGAGCCACGTGTTTTTGTCTTAGTTTGCCAGGACTGCTATGACAAATGCTACAGACTGAGCGACTCACACAACAGGAACTTAGTGTCTCTCAGTTTCAGAGTCTGGAAGCCCAAATTCAAGGTGCTGGAGAAAAAGGCTTCCCCTGGAGTCTGTAGTGTTCCGGTCATGACTTGCCGGCCCCTCATGACCCAAACCCCCGCGGCCACGTGGCCGCCCCTCGCCCCGCCTGCCTCCTCCTGTTTCCCTGTGTCCAAATGGCCCGTTTCTAAGGTCTCTGGGCACACTGTGATTCAGGCTGGCTTCATCCTAATTACTGCTTCAAAGACCCTCTTTAAAAGTGAGTTCAGGCAGGCTGTCGGATTCAAATCCGCATGGCTGGGCCTGCAGTCGTTTGGGCTCAGTCATGCCGTTGCCCTCGCTGGGTCTGGACCCGTTGCTCGCCGCTCGTGCTCCCGGCTTAGCCCCGCCTCTGCCGGCAGGATGGCCTATAAGCACGTCTACTACTCGGACGAGTGCTTCGACGAGCATGTCATGTTACCCAGAGAACTTTCTAAACAAGTACCCAAAACCCATCTAACGTCTGAAGAAGGGTGGGGGAGACTCGGTGCCCAGCAGAGTCTTGCCTGGGTTCACTACATGATTCACGAGCCAGAACCACATAATGTTCTCTTTAGACGACCGCTTCCAAAAGGTCAACAAAAAGGAAGTGTATCTGGGCATCGTCAATTAAACCTTTTTCAAATTTAATGTATATGTGTATAGATGGTAGTATTCAGTGAATACGTGAAGAATGTACACATCATTCACCCGTACCTGTGCATGAGCTGCATTCTTCTCAGCAACAGCGCTCAGGCAAAGGCAACCGCAAGTAGGTTATTTTAAGGTGTTAAGATACAGTTTCTTGGGGGGTGGATGTGGCTCAAAAGGTTGGGCGTCCGTCTCCCATATGGAGGGACCTGGGTTCAATCCCCGGGACCTCCTGGTAAAATAAAGAAAAACATAGAAGGTGTGCGGGCATGCCAGGCCCCGCTGAGCCACACAGCAAGATGATGACATAACAGGAGAGTGACACAGCGGAGAGCCAAGACGAGATGCACTGAAAAACCAGGAACTAAGGTGGCCCAGGTGGTAGGACGCCTCTCTCCCTCATCAGAGGTTCCCAGGATTGAATCCTGCTGAAGACAGGAGGAGAAGGATGAGAAGAGAGGGCAGGAAATGGACACAGAGAGTTGCCCAGTGAATGGACACAGAAACAGCAAAAATGGGGGGGGGGAGGGGATTAAAAATGCATAAAAGTAAAATAAATAAATAAATCTTAAAAAAAAAAAGAGTGCCTTGACAATAATAACAACAAAAAAGATAGTTTCTTCTAGTCAGTTTTTCTCTTTAATATTAAAAGTGCCTGATCAACTTGAAAAAAAAAAAAGTGAGTTCACACCCACAGGACCAGGGCGTAGGACTTGAGCAAGCTTTGCGGGGTCACGATTCGGTCCATAAGTGTTTTATGCCCCGTGACCTTGGTCCTGATTTTGCATCGTGGAAGCAGCTGGCGTCTGAACTGCACCTGATCGCCCACGTTTCACCAAGGAGGTGAGGTGGCTTGCTGCCACCCAGGGAGGGGACCGAGACTCAGGGCTGTCTCTAAAGCAGATATAACCAGTGCCTGCATCTGCCCGGGGTGCTTCATCTTCTTCAGTCTTCCCGAGATACCTGTGAGGCAGGTGCTGTCATTCGCTCTCCCCCAAGGAGTAAACCGAGGCTTAGAGACGGGGAAACCACCACCCATGCTCGTACGGCTGGTAAGAGGCAGGACTGGGAATTACACATCAGCTGGCCCATGCAACACCTGTGCTCTGAAGAACCACACTTGCCTCTTTTCATTGTTGCCATGTAACAAATCACCCCAAAATGTAGTGGCTAAAATCAACAACAGTCATTTTATGCTTTTAAAGTGTGCATTTTGTATCTTTTTCTCCTGTGGTTTTGAGGACTAGGGATTTAGGAAGGGCTCAGCTGGGCGATTCTGGTTTGGTGTCTCTCCAGCAGGCACTGGAGCTGGTGCACTGGGGCTGGAGCAGCCGGGGGCGGGCAGGCGTCTCTCTTCCCACGTGCACGCGCTGGTTGAGCTTCCTCGCTGTGTGGTAGCGCTGGAGCAGTCAGAGCGTTCAGACAGTGGCTTGGGGCTCCGACAAGAGTGTCACGATGAGCAAGGCGGGAGCTGCAGTGCTTTTGTGACCTAGCCTGAGAAGTCAAATGGCATCTCCTGCCACAGCCACAAACCTGGCCCGATTCATGGGGGTGGGGGTGGGCTGTAGACCTCAACTTCCTTGGGGGGAGTAAAAGTGCCATCTGCTCCGCTCTCCGAGAGTAACTTGCTTCCTCAAGCCGCATCCTTCTGTGGATGCCAACGGGGTCTCCTAGGTCGTGATCAAGCTCACAGGCTCATCTCTTCCACCTGCTGCCCCCTGGCCCCGACCCCAGCAACTCCCAGCTGCTTATTTGAGTCCCTAGCAAGAGAAGAGGCCAGAGGGGCAGGCAGGCGCCAGACCGTGGGAGACCACAGAGACTGCCATGGAGGCCACTGGGGAGGTTTCCATTTCATTTTATTTTTTTATTGTGGAGAAAAACACATAACATTAAAGTCACCATTTAACCATTTCAAAGCGTACAATTCAATGGCATTTAGTCCATTCACCACGCTGTGTTACCAGCCCCATTTTCTGGTTCCAGAACCTTTTCATCACCCCAAAAGGAAACCCCGTGCGCAATGGGGAGTTTTAAGGAGGAGGGTGGCAGGTGTACTCCGGAAGGCTCTCCCTGCCTATTGCTCGGATGACGGGCTGGAGGGGGGCGGCTGGTAGAGCCTCAGACATAGACAGCAAGGAGGCCACTACTCGTCCAGGCCAGACACGATGTGATCCGGGGCAGAGGCCGTGGGAGGCGGAGAAGAAGACAGACCTGGCATTTCAGACGTAGAACTGATGGGCTTGTGAGTGGTGGATGGGGAGATGACAGGCGCCACATTCCCAGCTGAGATGGTGGTGTCATGGATATGGAGATTTACAGAGCTGGAAAACGCTGGAAGCCCTGGCAGTGCTGACGGGGGGCGGCAATGAGATGATTCTGGAGGATGTTGGGATTGAGACGCTGGTGGGACATCCAAGTGGGTTGGGCCCCCCAGGCTTTCTCAACCTTGGCATGGTGACCTTTGGGGTTGGCTCATCCTTTTCTGTAGGGAACGTCCTGGGCACCGTGGGATGTTTAGCAGCATCCCTGGCCGTCACCCATGAGGCGCCCATTGCACCCCCCCAAGTCATGGCAATCAAAAATGTCTCCCGACTGTGCCCGTGTCCCCTGGAGGGCGCAGTTGCCCCATTGGACTCACTGGAGACTCATCAGCCGACAGACGATGGTACGAGCTCTTGGTACGGGTGGGGCACTCACGCAGGGTGAGAAGAGCAGCGGGCACAGGGCGCCTTCCATAAACGCGGCCTCCAATGGGAAAAACCAGGAGGGACCAGGGAGGTGGCAGGGGGAGACCACGTTCGTGTGCCGGTGGTGGGGCTGAACCCTGCCCGTGCCGGGCCACATCCAGCTTTCCGGGAGCATCACATTTCTGCCTTTTTTGGGGGGGCTGTAGTGCGTGACACCCGAGGGCCCAGTGTGCTCACGGCCCGGGCTGTGCCACCGTGGGCAAACGTCCTTATCCATGAGACCAAATATCAGCCCCCGCCCTCGGGGGCGTTGCGGAGATCGGGTGGCGAATGCCTGCTCAGCGCCTAGAACAGGGCTCGCTAGTCAAGGCGCTAGCTGAGCCACGGCTGCTGTTATTATCACTATTCTGCTCGTTTCCAGACCCCAGGCCGCGCCTCGCTCCTTGGATTTAATGAACTCCATCCTTCATCCATTCAGCAGCTATTTCTGGAAGACTTCCCTCTGCGCCAGCAGGCACCGGGCTAGACACTGGGGGTGGAGCAGTGAGCAAAATCAGAAGTGGACCCTGCCCCAGGGAAAGCCTGGTGGGGGAGAGGGACAGCTGTTAACAAAGCTTCACGCACATAATCACCAGGGAGGCACCTGCACCGCAAGGGCCCGAGGTGGAGACCCGCGCCCTCCCCCAGCCCCGATGCAGCTTCCAGCACCGTGGCCTCGTCTATTTGCAGAGCTCAGGCACTCCACAAGGGACGGTTTATAGGATGGAAGCCTCTCGAATGCTCTGATTGTTCCGGAGAAGGGATCCCTGGGAAGCAGCCCTAGGAGCTGTAATTGCTACCCAGTGGGGTTGGGTCCACTCCAGTTGAGGTTTGGTTTGAAATCTCAAAGTGGGCGTGAGAAGCTGGGAAATCGGGATAAGAGTTAACGATTTTCCTACACCTCTCTGTTTCTAGGGAGAAAACAACCTGCTTGTCTAGGTCCATATTCATATTGATGGGGGGTGGGCAGTGTGGAACTTCATGACCGCGCCCCCCCCCCAAATAAAAGACCTTCCCTGAAATCTTCACTGGACTTGTCACTGGCCAGTGTGGGAGAAAATCTCCAGGCCAGCGGCTCAGAGATTTGGGCCCTGGTCCAGGCTGGGTCTCCAAACCCATGCAGTGACCCTGAGCTCAGGCCACGCCCCTCTTGGACACCGAAAGCTCATTCCATCCTGCCCTGGAGTCCACGCCGCAGGGCTGGGACGAGGCGAGGTGAGCGAGGCAGTGTCACTTAAGTGCAGAGTTGCAGCCAACCTGTATATAAAGGGCTGATATTTTGTTTGTCGTGGCTTTTTTGACATTATATTGCTTTGTTTTTCTAACGTATTGCATTCCAGTATTAATTTTCTTGATGAAATTTTTGGTGCTCCTCTAAATTTTGCACCTGGGGTGAGTGCCTTACTCGCCTCATCCTAGTCCTGACTCTACGGGGCCTCCTGCTGGAGCCACCCTTTTCCTTGGTCTGTTTGGGTTGAAAATGCCCTTTTAATTCTATAACATTTTAGTGTTTCAAAGTGAATTCCCTGCTGATTTCTATTTTGAGCCTTTGGGTGCTCAGGAAGATACCCAAGGCTTGGGGTGTTGATGGTCGCCCATTCACGGATGAAGACACTGGGACGCACAGACTAAGGAAATAATTTGCTCAGGTTCACGAATCAGCTACCCAATATCACAACTAGGACCAGATCCCAGTTCAGGAGGATTTTTTTCTGCGCCATCCCCTGGAAAGCTTGAGAGGCACAAGCTTGACAGATCGGCTCAGGGGACTTTACCAATACATTATTTTTCTATTATTTTCACATTGCAGAAAATTTGGAAAACATATATAAGCAACAGAAAGAGAATAAATTCTGGAATTCACCACCCAGGGATAATACCTGCTAATATCCTGGTGCATTCCTTTCTCATCTTTATATCCACTTAGCTATTCCAGGTAAAGACACACAAATTTGATTAACTGGATGTCAGTTTTCCCTTCATCTTCCCACATCTGCGTTTTCCCCTTTCTGCCTCAGGCATGTCTTCAAGTTTCACTAGAGTTTCCACTTATATAAACAAGGCCTTCACCAGCCCATATCGCCCCTTTGTGTAAATCAGGAAAAGGCACCCCTTCCGGGGGGTACACCTGGTTTAGCAGGTGCAACCAGAAAACATCGTTTTGCCAAGCAGCCCTACCTCAGGGCACAGATTTCACCTCCACCCTGGCCTCTTGGAGGGTGCCCTTGTGCAGTGCCCAGCCTGCCCAACCACACGTGGCGGCCCTGGGCACAAAGGCATTCCTGAGGAATGAAGGTACTTCTGAATCTTTTTTGGGGAGATCAAAGATTCACACAAATCATTATGAAATCACAGCTGGGATAAGTAGGGAAATGAACCCAAATGCTTTGACTGTGGAGTTGTTCTATAATTCTGTTTTCCAAATGACTAGCCCATTTTTGTCTCCCTGGTATTAGTAAAGAACCTGGCACTGAGGAAATGTTCTGAATTTATACAACTGAACCAAAATGCACAGTGTGGTGGTATAAAAATACATCCACAGATTCCTGGACACTCTTTCCCTGGAAAGATGGGGTCCAATTCTTATTCAATATGGGTTGACCTTAGTGTTTGTTCCTAGTGAATAGAATGTGCTAGAAGTGGCTCGGTCATTAGAGGTCATGCAGTGTCTGCCTGTTTTGTTTTTTTTTTTTTTTT
>JAQZBX010050066.1:0-19559 GCA_029593785.1 Cabassous unicinctus | reverse complement strand
AACTGCAAAAAAAAAAACAAAAAAACCCAACAAAACTTTACTATGCTATTCTACCAACTTAACCCAGCAAATGCATGTTCCACAAGAGTCATGTATGTAGGAACCATACCATAATATGATTTGGATCCTTTGGAAAGGAGTTTAGATTTCATCCTGAAAAATGTGAATAAACATATAAGGGTTTTAAACAAGATTGATATGACCAGAAGCATCACTCTTGCTGTAGTCTCTATTTTTCTGAATATGTACCTCTCTAAGTAAATCATTTTGACCATAGTCATGTGTGTATTTTTGTAGTATACATAGCATTCTACAAATATATACCTTATAAAATATTTAAAAGTGTGCATTAACAAAGAATGAAATAAAAGTCAACTAAACAATATTTTCAATGTCTTGCTAATTCTTTTGGCCTCTTCCTTTTAGTAGTCAGTATTTCAAGACACATTATACACTTGTGGTATGGTTCCTTGTTAATGTCAATGAAATTTAATGCATGTTTAAAATAGTCATCTTAATAATGTTGGTATTTTGGACCCATTTCTTGTCAGAGATGATGAGGTTTTCATCATTTTAGGCCACTTTGTAAGTTATCTGATGAAGAGCTCACTAGGAGTAAGAGAAGAGCCCATACTGCTTTTTCCTTGCAAGTAATTCTGCTTGCTTTATAAATACAACAGAAAATGGGTCCTCACATGAAGTTGTGGATGAACATCTGTTTGCTCAAGAGATTAGGTTTATGTCTCACGAATCCAGTCAACCATCTCAGAGAAAGTATATACCAGTATCCAGGAAGGAGCTGTGGAAGATCCTTTTGTCTGATAGCTTGGGCCCCCTGGAATTGACATTGACACTGGTGATTCTTTGAAGGAAACTCAAAGCATCTGTCCATTTTGTGTGATGGCTTTTGGGTAAAACTAGGTAATATAATCCATATAACCATTTAATAGATCACTTATATACTGTGTTAGTTGCAATACAGTGGAAGGGAGATAAGAGTGAGGGCACCGATTTTCCCAGTTCCATGGACAGAGGAATTTTGCCCTAGGATGGTTTATGCCCAGAACTGATTTTGATGAGACTTTGGATTTAGAGTTATTACTTAAATAGCTTAAGGCTTTTGGAATATTGGGATGGGATGAATTTATTTTGCATGTGATAAGAACATATCTTTTTGAGGCCAGAGGGCAGGCTTTTGGGAATTAAATCATGCTCCCCACAAAGGACATGTTCAAGTTCTAATCCCAGGTCCTGTGGGTGTGAACCCATTTGTAAATAGGACCTTTGAGGATGTTATTAGTTAAGGTGTGGAATCATTTGTGAATAGGATCTTTGAAGATCCTATTTAGATGAGACAAAGCTGAATCAGGGTGGATATTAATTCGTATGACTGGAGTCCTTTTAAGCAGAAGAATTTGGATGTAGTCAGTAGATAGAAGTTAGAATTCACTAGAAGCCCAAAGTCAGAAGAAACCAGATTCCAGGAGGAAACATGGCCTATTGAGACCTTGATTTTGGACTTCTTCCCTCCAATCCTGTAAGACAATAAATTCCATTTTTTTAAGCCAACCCATTTGAGGTGTTTACCACAGCAGCCTTGGTAAACAGACACCAAGTGAGGGGCCAGTCTCAGTACAGATACTAAAGGGTGGTTAATATTGCAATTTCTTTCCTATAGGTTTATAAAAATAAACTGAAGTACACTTTCTAATCTTTTCTCCCCCATACTTATCAATCTTCTTGGAGTTAGCTTTGAAGGCACTAAGGGGCCAGTAATGTAGCGAATAGGTTGAATTTGGTAGCTCAAAATAGGAAGACCAGAGGAAAAAATAAATAAATAAAAATTAAAATTAAATTAAAAACAGGAAAAAAAAGAAAAAAAGAAAAAAAAAATTAGGAATACCCCTCAGAACTGTGTTGGTGACATCCTGGTAAGAGATGATGATATTCTGGACTAGGGTTTTGGCAATAAGAATACAAGAAAAAATACAGATGGGTATGGCAGCTTTTAAAGAAGTAGAACCTATTAGGTATTGTGTTTAGAGATGGGGAAAACTTCAGGCAGGAGTTTAAGGGTCAAAGAAGATTCAACAGTCAAGCCACTGAACAGAATTTGTCATGATCAGCCTGTGTCAAAATTGTGAAATAAGAGTTTGTCTATGTTAGAGCTCCATCTACCTACCCAACTTTTGGAATAGTTTCTGTGGCACCACCTTTCCAGGAATTCTATGTCCTCAAGTGGCCTATCTCTTCGTACAGTGGGCCCATCCCACAGAAGATATTTCTCTGAGCAGCAGAATATCACAATCACCTTACTCAACACAGAAAACCATGCCCGTTGGTACTCCCATGACTCAGATCCCAGTCTTTGAGTTCTTGCATCATATTCATTGTTTTAATTGATACTTTAATGACTCTGTGTCTATCCCTCCATGGGATCACATGTACATACTAAAAGGTACCACATGCAGACAGTGCCTTGACTCAGAATGAATTATTTGTGGGTAGGAATGTCAGGGCCACTAGGAGGAAGGTTAGGGAGCAGCAGAATTTTTTTTATTTAATTTTTGACTGAAGAGATAGCAGGAAATTCTGGATAAGGAGAGACAAGGTTTGTGATATATGTGGAATCAAAATTAAAAAGGATCCCCTCAGCCCATCTCAAACTAATTGATTTTTTTGACATGACAGAACTAATAATATTTTAAAATAAAAACGGAAATTATCTATATCATAAAAAGCAGATGCCTGTTTTATTTATATAATTTCCCATTCAAAACAAAAATACTTAAAATAACTATGAATCTTTTATGATTTGGGGGGCATATTAATCATGCTGACATCTCTGATACATGAAATTATCAAAATGCTCAAAATAAGGCTCATGATAACCAAAGAAAAAGTAAATGTAAATAATGATGAAAACATTCAGATGTAATACTTCATCCTGAGATACTTACAACATAGCTGTAATAAGAAATTCAGAGTCAAAGATTAGCTTGGGTTTAAAATTAATTATATACATGAATTAACATTCAAAAATGAATCCAGAACACCTCATTTTTAGTCTAGTCTCTGCCACTAATTTATAGTTTGAGCTATGGAAGTTACATAACCTCTAAATTTCTTTAGTTATTTAAGCATTTTACTTTACTTCACTAGGACATATTTAAAATTCCTTTCAACTCTAATACTTTTCTACTCTTTTACTTTCTGGACGATTTAAAATTTTCCAATTGTTCCTATTACTCAAATTGTGTTACAAATTGTAACAAAATTCCAAACTGATCAGAACTTTAGAGCTTGTCAGTTATGTTTTATTAGCAGAATAATTAAAACTATTCAGCTCCAAGTGCTGGGATTTCACTTACCGCCAACCCTTCAAAGGGTTTTATTGACACAGGAACTGCATCTGGAACTTATCCCAGTCTAGACGCCTCCCTGCCACAGCTGCTCATGTGCTTAAATCAAAATTAAAGACCTTGCTGTTAGTTAATTTTCTCCTGTTTAATTTGTTATCAATATTTTTAATCTAAGTTTAATAGCAAGAGATGTTGGAACATATTTGGAGAAAACACGTTCTTAATTAGGTTTAGATAGGATAATACTAATGACAGACTTCATGGTCTTTTTTTTTTCTGAGCACGTTTAAAAATTAATTCTATGAAATTTTTTTGTCATGTGAGGTAGAATATCATTTTAAAAATCATATTCCTTGAATCAAATCATCCAGTTTGGTGAAATCACTCCTCACAATGGCACATTCACAGATAAATACCTGAGTCAACTTAAATATTATGTCATAAATAAGGAAAATTCCAGCATGTTTTATTCCTAGCTGGGGAAGTATTATGATGTAAAGAATATGAAAAATCTCTTTGCAAATCTGGTTCAAATCAGGAGCTTCCTTGTCCCCTCATAAAAAGTTCAAAGGCTCTTTTCATATCCCTAAAAGTGGTGATTCAACAAAGAAATCATATCTACCAGGTATTGGGCACATAATAATACAGTTTCCAGAAAGAAAATGCAGCTGGCTGGTGAATTATAGTTATGGAAGCTTCTGATTAATGAGGCAGAAAACTACAGCATATAAACAAAGACAAAGACCTATGGGTGTTAAGCAAAATGATTCTGCAGGGAAAATTATATGGGATAAAATCAATGTTGACCCTGCAAGAGAGGGTACAGTTGGGGCCTTCAAAGAAGTTATTCTCTTAGGAACCCTAATTCAAGTCTCCTTACCAAAGAACTGGAAACCGAGAAGCTGAGTGAATATGTTTTATTTTATTGCATTCAGTTACTATGGTAATCAATATTCTATTCTTACAATAGGCAAAATCTGGAAAGCAAACACACTCCTCCCAAAACCGCCACCACCCACAATTACCACATACATAGCTCTAACAATTCTGATTGTGCTGCACAATGTAATTTTACCTTTTTTAAAACAAAGCGCTTTTAATTAATCCTGTGTTAACTGTCAAATGCAAGTACTCTTTTCCTGTTTCATATCAAGGTAGCACCAGATGAATATATCTTTAACTTTATTATTAGTAGGAAAGTGTGCAATGCTACTTATTTTCTCCAACTGTGGATTACAACTTTTATTTGAAATCTATTTCAATGCCAAAATTGACCATAGCATTGGCCAAATGGGCTATTAGTCAAGCAATTCACATTTGGATCACAAGTAGAATCAATTTCATATAACATATGTAATCACAAAGGAGCAATGCTATCTTCAAAGATAAATATATTAAATTGAAATGGGAAAAAATGAACCCAAAGCAATTCTACATAATATCTTTTCACTCACAGTTGATGTGGACATGTTTCTCAACAATGCTATGTTGCCTAAAGCAAATTAAGCACATTGAATTTAAAATATTTGAAAATAGATAACAGTCAAGTGACCACTCAATGAATCACACAGAGACCTTAAATCTAAAGGACCATCAAAAGGCCAAGGAAATACAGCTAAGAAAGTAAAAGACATATTGTAAAAACTTGGCAATGGTGCTTTCAAAAGGCAAAGAGCAGATAAGAAGAAAGTTATAACAGGAGAACAGCTAACGTACCAGATAAGTGAAAAAGGTCTGTTTAAGAAAATAATGAGAAATGGAGATAGAAAACCAAGGAGGAGGAATTGAAGATCATTTATTCCTTCCATTGTGATTCTAACCTGTACTTAAAAGTTGTATTGTGAAGGAAAATTGATTTGAGTTTGGAATAGAACAGATCTAGTTTAAAATCCCAACTCTAGAGTTAACTATGTAATTGTATGCCAGTTACTTCTTTGACTATTTTCTTATAGAAATTGAGGATAATGATTTTTACTCTTAGAAGTGAAGTGAAGGTGTAATGTCATAAAATATGTATAATACATGTACAACATGTATAACATATATCTTATAGAGTATATGGTAGGCACCACACTTCCTGATTTCCTCCATTTCCCACCTAAAGAATAAGCATGTACAACCTTTCCAGACAATATTCTATCTCATTGCTTTCTATCATCATGAAATAAATATTATATCAAAATAAATATCAGAATACTGGAAATTCCACCTTAGTTTCACCAGTATCCAACCAACAAGGCACATTTTGCATAATGTGCTTTCCATTTAAACTTGTATTATAAACAACATAGATAACGTATATTTTGTAGTCAAGAAAGAAGAAAAATTATGGCAATATAACTATTTGTTGAATTAAATTGAATTTGTTAAATAAAAAGTGAAAAACTGCACATTTCATAAAAATCAGTATCAAACATGATAAATAATTTAAATAGGTTACTTTGAGTTAATTCAACAAAGTTAACAGCATATATCATGAATACGATGATACAATCAGTGCTACAAAGTTGACTTTAACAGTTTTTACCTTCAAGGAGCTTAAAATTGTCTAAGGATTACATAGTCCAATGGGATACAAAATTTATTAAAAGTGACACTATTTCTTGTATTTCTCAGGAAAATGGGCCACAGTGACAGACTGATTAGTGTCCATGTCTGTTCGATCTACCAATAGAATTTGCCTCCTTTATGCAAGCAACAGTTCAAGGATATTGTCTCTTTGACACTCAGTGCCAGGGCTATGTTTCCTTCTCCTTGGACTTAGAGCTTAAGTGCTTCTTTTAACTGTATTGAACTTGCCTAAGTAATGAAAGGCAGGACATTGTTCCATACCTACTCAGGTTTCTTTGCATGTTATTCTCTGAAGTTCTCATCTTAATTCTTCAAGAGAAAGTAAAAAAAGTGCACATCCCAAAAAACGGAGTACCTACAACTGCAAGCAAGACAGTTCCACCCATCTGCTCCATTGTATCTAAGCCCCCTCTCGATGAGAAACAGAGTAGGCATCACCATCCCCAAATCCTCAAGATTGAGGAATGAAGAAACATAAGGGAGGGAAATGCAGCTATGGACTAAAGTAGACTAATTATTATTCTATTTTAGACTTATTATTTTTCTAGCAATGGAAGAACTTGTAACATTGATATAAAGGCAGTGGCCACCAGAGGTTCTGAGGGGAGGGAGAGGGAAGAATAGGTGTAACTGTCCTGCATGACGTTGCAATGATGCATACAGGCAATTATACATTTTGTCAAAACCTATAAAATTGTGTGGTGCTAAGGGTAAACTGTAATGTAAATTATAGTCCATGGTTAGTAGCAATGCTTCAATATGTGTTCATCAATTGTAGCAAATGTACCACACTAATGAAAGATGTTGTTAACGGGGGAAAGTGGGTGGAGCGAGGGAGAGGGGGTATATGGGAATCCCCTATATTTATGATGTAACATTTATATAATCTAAGGCTTCCTTAAAAATTAAAAAACTTTAAAAAAATGCAAATAAAAAGGGAATTTTAGGTTAAATCTACCCTGAGAAAGCCAATGAATTGTGATTAACTTGAAATTCATGAGCTTTAATTTGTACTACCACATTTTCTAAAATGAGATGTAAATATATTAAAATGACCAGTTGAAGACAGTGGAGCCATGTTTGGATCATGCAGATGGGAAAACACTTAGACACCCCATGCATCTCAAATAACAAGTTAGTAACATGGATTTTTGGTATTTCAAGCCTTAAAGGCCCTATTGTGAGTGCCTAAATGTCTATAAAATTTGGAGAAGCAGGCCTAACACTATTAATCATGTTAATTTATCACAAAACTCTGTAAAAATGAAGGGAATTAATTGTTATTAAGTGCTCACTAATTCCCAGCCACCTTTATATGCATTATTTAATTTATTTCTCATAACAACCATGGAAATTTGGTATTATTATAAATATTTTTATAACAAAATTTTGGCAAAAAGAGGGTAAGCAATGTGAGCAAGGCCACATTCCTTGATGCTAATAGAGTAAGATTTCCTACCCTTCCCACTAAACCAATGTTTCCAAATATGACCTGATAAAATATTTTTTCTTTGCATACAACCAAAAACTAAAATTCTTGGGACTCACCTTTGGAGATTCTAATTTAATATTTCTGATGTGGACTAGGAATCTGAGGACTTTTTTTAGCAAAAATTATCCTGGGTCTTTTGACCATCAGACAAATTTTGGAAACAATGTACCATGTCATGACATGGAGATGGCTTAGACATCTCATTCTGTGACCCTTTAACAGACCATGTGGCCCTACTCTCCATCCCTGTAAATCTCTTATCATGTCAAAACCTTCTTCCTTGGGAGAGAATGTGGCTCAAACAATTGGCTGCCTGCCTTCCACATGGGAGGTCCCAGGTTTGGTTCCCAGTGCCTTCTAAACAAGATGAACAGACACCGCAACCAGCAGATGCTGCAACCAGCAGATGCCGCAACCAGCAGACACTGCAATGAGCAGACGCCACAACTGCTGCAATGAGCAGATGCTGCAACTGCCACAACTGCCACAACGAGCAGACACTGTAACCAGCAGATGCCGCAACCAGCAAAAAACAAAACAAAACAAAAAAATCTTCCTCCTGGAAAATATTTTTCTTTATATTAGTCATTGGCATCTGAATATGAATTTATTCCATAATGTTTTCTCTTATGGGGAGACTTCGTTTTTAGCTTTATTTCAGGATGTAGAAGGAAAGGCTTTTGCCTTATGTTTACAGAAGAAAATATTCAAAGAACTGGCAGGTGAAGAGTGTGGGAGGGATGAGCAAGGATCCTGTTCCAGGATCCTTGAAATTACAGAAGAGGCAAGGCAACCCTTATGCCCTATGCTTAAAACTATTTTGAGTTAACCTGAATATGTGGAGAATGATTATATGAATATAACATTTTTTGAAGGAATTCAGGTGTTCACTTGGAATTTAGGATTCCGAAAAACTATGACGAAAAAATGTAATGGGAAGAAAGGAAAGTCATGATGCTGTCAGAAGACAGGACAGATTTCCCCCTGAGTACACTGCTTACATCTTTGTTGCCAGAAGCACACATATTTCTGGTATAGTGTACAACTTACACCAGTTAAAATAACTTATGACTATTTTTGGTTGAAGGTGAAGCATTTAATCAGCTCAAGTCTGTTTTTGTTTGCCAGTGCAGTAAAGGACATTATCCTCTGCGTTTTGCAAGTCAACAAGTTGTTCATCTTCTCTTGCACCCAATGGAGTAATGTTAGATGTACTTAAACTAAGCACTGATGGGATGAAACATGCTTTGATGTGCATGCAGTTCCTGTAGATATAAAGGGGGAAGTAAGGAAGTTCAAATCCAGGTCTACCAATAAACCGCAAGTGTCACATCACACCAATAGAAGCAGATATTTTGTTAGTGCAGATGCCATAGTTCCTATTGTTGGAGTAACTAATGTTCAGTAGCTCCATTTCTTGCTTTATTATACAACTGGTGATAGATGGAAAATGCAAAGCTGTAAAACCAAGCATGAAGTAGGCTGAAAAATAGTTATGAGTTTCTGAAGCTGGTGATGTTGCTGATGTTAATTATGCCATCACCAAAAATTCCAATTAATTATTTATAGGGCCAATGTATAAACAAGTAGCATTTCTGTTGAATGGAAAGACAGTTATTCAGAGGCCTCTTGTGGAAGTTCTGCAGAGAGACTGCCTGCATTAGAATCCTGGCTTGACATATAGTAGCTCAGAGACCTGCAGAAAGCTCTTTAACCTCTCTCTGTCTCATTCTCCTCTTCAATAGAATGAGAATTTAAAAATTGCCTATTTCATAAAGTTGTACTTATTAAATGAGAAATATATGCTATTACTTAGAGTCCCAAAATAAATGAATATAGCACCCTCAAATTAGCATAATTGAAGAGATTGCTATCAAAGATCTAACAAAGAAGTGGGTGGAGTTTGGAGGAACAGCAAGGGATGGTGCAGGGACTCTGAGCAAATAATAGCAGAGCTGCACTGCTCCAGAACCCAAAGAGACAAGAGGAAGGCGGACCCTGGAACCTAAAAGGAGAGTGACGTTTTGTGTGCCACCTAGAGACCTGCAATGACCTTCTTTCAAGGGACAAAGTTAACCTGTGAAACAGTTTTGGAAAGGAAACTGATTGTTACTGGGTACTTACTGTTTCATTTCCAGAGAGATAATATTTACTCTAGTTGCTTAGGGAAGTGGCTCTCAAGTTTTTATGTTCTTAAAAATGGAGAATCCCAACAAACTTTTATCTACATGGGATTATATTTCTTTATAATTATCACCTTGGAAATTAGAACTGAGACATTTAAAAACATATGTATTGAATTATTAAAATAAATAAAGCAATAATAAATTTAGGGTTCACCAACTTTATCTGTGAAGTGTCCAATAGTAAATACTTTAGGCATTGTGGGCCCTATGGTGTCCTTTACAACTATATGAAAGCAGTCACAGACAACCATATGCTAATGAGAATGGCTGAGTTCCAAAGAAAACTTAATTTAAAAAATAGGAGATGGATCAGATTTGGCCTTCAGGCTGGATTTGGCCCATTAGTTATAGTTTTCCAACCACTAATAAATTAACATAAACCTTTTTGCCTGTTAAACCTGTTAACACAAATAACATATTATGATAAATGACAATATTTTCCAAAATATAAAAATGTAGTGAGAATAGAGGTAATTGTGTTTCATTTTTGTTAATGTCTTAATTGGTTTAATAATAAAAAAAGAGCTGGAGTCTTGTATCTGCTTCTACATTAAATTTATTACACTATTATTTTAGTTGAAGTATATGAAGAATATCCAGTTTTATCTAGATGTGTAGTTGGATATGTGAAGTGTATTTAAATAACCTTTTGAGATAATTGTGGGTCTTCTTCTTTGATCCTACACCAATATCCAACAAGTGGTCATTTCTTAATGGGTGGCTGCAATGCAGAGTCAGAAACCACATCAATAAATATTTTGTATTTTGTTACATTAAAATCCATTGGCTTTTATTGTACTTTAAATGATTTTGTAATATCATGCATTGGTCAGGTTGAAAATGTTAGTTCATGTAATGATGCAGAGGTTCCAAATTTTGACATATTTTATTATGTAATATAAAAATCGCACTCATTAATATCACCATTTATCTCCTCAGAAAGGTCTTTAAGTCTTCAACTTAGGAGATCAATTTCTTCCAAAATTCCAATTTTTGCTGGAATACTTAAATATTTTCACTGTAACAAATAATGTGAGTGGTTTTCCTTAAAGTGACAGGCTCACTTTGTTTATTTATAAAACCATATCTGTCAAAAGATCTAAGTTTCAATATGCTTAATTTGTCAGTTGTTATCTTAAGTAAAGATGTTTCACGAAAAAAGTGGCGAGCTCAGATCGCAATTCATACTGTCCCACAAAGGCTTTTCTTAGACACAGTCATCACACCGTGGTATTCAGCAAACATTTTTAATGTTACCATTTCAGCACACAGAATATAAAAAAGATATATACTCAAAGGTAGATATATTTAAAATTTATTATTTTTTATTGTTTCACCCAAATCATGGTGGTGAAGAATATAGTAAGTACTGGTACAATTGAGTGTCACTGCCTTGATTTGTGCTAAGGTGCCGGCAGTTTTACTCACCATTGCTTTTTCCCCATCTGGGCAAATGTCAGCACAGTGAGAAAAGCAAATAATACTTTACTACTATTATAAAAATATTTTTGACCTCACACACCCCTTGAAAGGGCCTTGGAGCTCCCCATGGATCTACATAGCATACTTTGAGAAGTGCTGTCCTGCATTTTGAAAATGGGAAAACTGAGACTACAGAAAAATGAAGAAACTAATTTGGTTTCAAAATGTCAAACAACTTGTTTGCAGCAGAGTCACAGCAAGAATCTACATCTCCTAATTCAGAACTGATGGGTCTGTACAGAGGACACTGCTACCTGATTTATAACCTAATAATTATTATAAATACCTGTCTTGTTTATCTTGGAAGGTTGTTTTGAGGGTCAAAAAAAGAAGGTAGCACAATACTGGGAAAGTAATAACTACTATCAAATTGTTCAATTGAAAGTGGTTACAATGGGAAATTTTGAGTTGTATATATGTTACCACAGAAAAAAAAAGTCTTTTAAAAAAAGTTAAAAGAAACTTGAAACTTGAAACAATTTAGTGGATTAAGTAACAATTTAGTGGATTAAGTAAACAATTTAGTGGATTAAGTAAAATCTGTTTGTTTGTTTAGTGTCAATTGACCAGGTTGTGTAGTTGATTACTTGATATTTTTACTTTCATATTCTTTGTTTCCTTATAGACACTATTCTCCCAACCACCAAATATAACAAAATTTTACAAATGCACTGCTATTATTTTTAAAAATTATTTTAGAAGTGTTAATTAATATTTCAGAATTGAACAAAATGTTTTCATGAAGTGATTAAGTTGAAGATATTATGTCAATTAAAACAAGCCATGCTTCATGCTTAGATTTAAGAAAGAATTAGTATAAAAGTAAATGATCCACCAAAGATGTCTATTTAACTAATATCCTTATTTTATACAACTGCTTGTATTGCTGAGAACCAGAAGTAAGTGCCAGTGATTAATCACACCTATACTTAGAAAAATAGTCCTCATCCTCCCACAATTTCTGTAACTCTAAAATAAATATAAAATTATTAGTATCTTCTTGCATCTCCACATGCTCCTTTCCTAATATCTTTTAGCTTCTAAATGTTAATTTTAAATTAAATTATTTATCACATGGTTTTCTGAGACTCTAGTCCAGTGTTAGTGCAGTTGGTTAGATCCTGTTTCTAATCTTGTTGTGATTGGACTAACTCTGTTTATGCATTTGACCACTGAACACAAACTGCAATCTGAGTTTACAAGACGTGATTTGCCAACTGTACATTACCTGTACGGAGGTTTCTGCCTATTTAAACACAATTTGAATTTCCTGTATCTCCTCTAACATTGTGATATGACCTTACCTTTATCAGGTTTCAGACTTAAATTCTTTGGTTCATTTCCTCCAAGCTCCATCCTTCCAAATTACAGTTTATAAAGGTCAGAGAAAAGTGGCAAATGCTGTGTTAACACCATAACATTCAATAATATTGCTGCTAAGATAATTTTATTGGTGCACATACACCTCTGGGTCAGTCCCTTTTGGAGTTATCACCCATCAGTATGCACTGAAGTCATTACTCTCAGCAATCAGGAGGAGAAAACAACCAGAGTGCAATGAAAACTGGTTGTGAGCTTGGTAACCCTGTGGTTATGACCCAGGGAAGTAAAATTCAGTTTTCAAGTGCAACTGCTAACTTTTGGTCAGCACCAATAATTTTAAGAACAATGGTCAGGGTGATGATTTCCAAATACAATGGTTAAATAATGGTCAAAATCAAAGATTTAGAAGCCCAGTAGATTCTGATATTATATAGTAAGCAAGAAAAAGGCTTAATTTGGGGGTAGGATTAACTGATAGGTTTTCATTGCATTCTATAAAGTTTTGATGAACTTCTGACTATTATGTAGATTCAAGAGAAGAAAATATACCACAAGAGGGCATTAACCAGAATTTAGAGTGTCCTCAACAGAAAGCTACAATAAAAATTTTATCAAATAGTTAATATTGATTAATTTATTTTTATAAACAGTTATGCCATTCTCTCCTACTAGTGTATAACTTTTTTTTTCACTATATAGAGAAAGTGACATTCATTTCTGCATCCCTGATGCCATTCCGTTAGTATAAAACATGTGTGATGTAAATTTTCGTGGAGTGGTTGAATGCCAGGTAAATTGCTCTTATATATCTCAGAATTGTGATTTCATTTGAGTTTATTAATGGTGCATGTTACTTTTATTTAAGACAACAGCACAATTTATAATAATAGTTTTCTTTTATTATACATTCTTGGAACCGTTGGGAGCTATATGTGGTCATTTGGCTACTTTAGCGGCAATTCAAAATTTATTTCATAGGTCAAGAAAAAAATGATTGCATGTTTTCAAAATAAGCACCAAGGTGTGATGACTAAAAATTTGATGCTGATGAGACAGATACATATTTATCTCGGATCACAGCAATATTCCGATGGCCAGCGTTCTTTGTAATATAAACAGAAGGCAATGCCCACGATGGAGTTGAGGGATTCATTCAGTAACAGATGCCCGTGAGTCCCGGCACTGGAATATGGAGAGAATTTATAAATTTAAACTCTTCGCATTATAAATAAATTTGCCTTTGCTTAAGGCCAATTAGTGAAACTATTATAGCAATATTCCATCAGATATATTCTAAAATAAGCAAAAGACACATAACTACACATAAATTCACCATCATTACATAAATTGCATAAATTACTATTATTTTAGTGCATTTTCTTCTAAATATTTTTCTTAGACATTCTCCTTACATATTTGAAACACAGCACATTAGGGTATTTGTACATTTTTCCCTTGAGTGTGATATCATAAACACATACATATTTCTATACAGGCTTACTAGCTATCAGTACTAATAGATGCATGATAATACACAAGGTAGATGCATCATAATTTTAAAATATAATTTTAAATTTGCCAATGGAGAATAGTCTCTTTGGAAAAGTATTTGGGGCAATGGGAAGTGTCACACTGAAGTTATGAAACAAGTAAAAATATTTGTTTATTTTATCTGAATTCCATAACATAAGAGTTAAGACAAACATGGTGGGAACATTTCATTTTGGTTAAATGACAAAGTCTCTCAAGGCAAAATATATCTGTAAAAATTGATAGAACCATACACCAGCAATAAGCAATCAGAATTGGAAATTAAAAACCAATACCATTTACAATATTATCTAAAATAATAAAACGTCTAGGAATAAATTTAACCAATTAGATGAAGGACTTGTGCTCTAAAAAGTATAAAATACTACTGAAAGAAATTAGAGAAGACCTAAATAAATGGAAAGATTACCTGTGTTTACGAATTAGAAGACTTAATATTGTTAAGGTGTCAGTACTCCCCAAAGCAATCAACAGATTCAAAGCAATTCCTATCAAAATCCCAACAGCCCTTTTTGAAGAAATGAAAAAGCCATTCCTGAAACTCATATAATTGCAAGGGGTCTTAAATAGTTAAAACAAGCTTGAAAAATAACAAAGCTGGAGCTTTCACATTTTCTGATTTCAAAACTTACTACAAAGCTACAGTAACCAAAATTGCATGGAACTGACATAAGGATAGACATATAGAATAATGGAATAGAATTGAGACTCCAGAAATAAACCTTTGATATATAGCTAATTGATTTTTGGCAAAGATACCAAGTACATTCAGTAGATAAAGAATAATCTCTTCAGTGAATTGGGCCAGGAAAACGATGTCCTCATGCAAAATAAATGGACTCCTACTTCACACTATGAACAAAAATTACATCAAAATGGTGCAATAACCTAAGTATCAGAGCTAAAATCATAAAAAAATTGAAATAAAACATAGGGAGAAATCTCTATGTCCTTGAATTTGGCAATAATTTCTTAGATATGACACCAGAGGAATAAGCAACAACAACAAAAAATAGATAAATTGAACTCCATAAAAATTAAAGCACTAGGTACCAAAGGTCATTATCAACAAAGTGAAAAGACAACATACAGAATGGGAGAAAATAGTTGCAAATCATGTATCTGATAGGGGTCTAATATCTAGAACATATAAAAAACTCTTAAAACTCACCAACAATAAGACAGAAAAATCCAATTAAGATAGAAATGGAATTGAATAGACATTTCTCCAAAGAAGCTATTCAGATGGCCAGTAGGTACATTAAAAGATGCTCGACATCTTTCCCCATTAGGGAAATGCAAATAAAACCGCAGTGAGCTACTACTTTATACCCACTAGCATGAATGTTATTTAAAAAAATAGAAAACAATTTAAAATAGGGACCAAACCTGAACCCTGTACACCAATATCCACAGAATCATTATTCATAATAGCCAAAGAGAGGACACATTCACCATGCGCAACAGATGAAAGGATAAACAAAATGTGGTATAAACATACCGTGATATATTATTCAGCTGTCCAAAGGAACAAAGTTCTAATACATGCTACAACATGGATGAACACTGACAACAATAGGCTGAGTGAAATAAGCCAGATACAAAAGGACAAATATTGTATTATTCCATTTATATGAAGTATCTAGAAGAGGCAAATTCATAGAGATAGAAAATAGAATAGAGGTTTATCAGGGGATGATGAGAGGGGAGAATGAATGGGAAGTTACTATGAAATGGAACAAAGTTTTTGTTTGGGTGATTTTAAGATTTTGGTAATGTATGTTGCTTATGTTAGCACAACCTTGTGAATGTGGTTAATATCACTGAATTGTACATTTAACAAGTGGCAAAAATGGGTTATTTTCTTTTATATTATGTGTTAGCACAATACAAATAAATTAAGAAGTATTGACAAAAGCAGTCAATTCTTATTTGTGAATTCAATACGATTTGGAATAAAGTAAAACATAGTAAGAGTCATTTACACTTGACAAATATGTACTGTCTACTAAGTTTAAAACGAAATATTGAGTAATATGGTCCCAAACGTACTGTATTTAAGTACAAATATGAGAATGTTCTCTCCTGAACTCTAACAAATATACAGTACGAATACATGGTTCTAACAATAGAGTCGTTTATGGGAAAATACACCAAATGTTAGCTATGGACTATAGTTAGCAGTAATATTTTGATGATGTTTTTCATCATTTGTAACACATGTTCCAAACAAAGCAAGATCTTGGTGGTGGGGTGATGGGTGGCAATCCTGTATGTTATTGCATGATTGTTTCATAAATTCACAACTTCTCTAATAAACAAAGAATAAATAAAAAAATATTGAACTATCACAGAAAGGAGACAAAACCTGCCTTATAGCCTGATACACAAGATAGACATGTGCTCATACACATGTCTACACCCTATACAAAGGTGATTAAAAGTGAATTAACGGGCATTCTATATTTGACAGATGATAAATATTAGTTTTCAGAAGAGGAAGGAAAAAATCCCCAATGTGCATGCAGTGTTAGGGCAAATATTAGGGTTCAAAAGGAAAGGAATTTCATGTGAAAAATTTGAGGTTTTGCACCATTGGACATGTCAAGATGGAAGATGGATGGAATGGAAATTTCAGACAGAAAAATATGAATAAAAACAGGGAGAAGGAAATCACAAGAGATATAGGCAGTATGTTGAGATCACACAGTTAAAAAACCAGTGCTTTTGTATTTAGCTCCAGCCTTATGAAAACATTGGTGCGTATAAGAACCTCTTTGAGTAAGAGAACAAATGAGTGAATGACTCTATGAAAATATAACTTGTGGGGGAATAAAGATAGAATGCTAACTTAGGAATTATAAGAAAACAAATTAAGAGATAAGAGAGGTGATATCTCCGTGCAAATGTTATTAAAAGCAAAAGACACAGTTCCCATCATAGGACACTGAACTTCCTAAATTCCTTATTTTCTCATCAGACAGTGAATTCGTTAGCAGCAGGATCTATGGCTCTCCTTTTCAGTGCTATTTCTCCTGCCTGTTAAAGTATCTGGCACATAATGAATGTTTAGTAAATGCTTGCAGAATGTGAATGACACTCAGTAAATAATTTATGAATGACTTCTCAGATAGCCACCTAATTTGAAGAAGAGACAATAGAAAAATGAATAAAAAAGCAAAAAAAGAGAGCGACAATAGAAAAAACATAATGAAGGAATGCAAGTAGGGAAAAAGGAGACTTGAGTAAAGCAGTACCACCTGACAATTTTAGGAGGCGCAAAGTGGTGCAGTGTGAAGTGTTATATAAATGGACCATGGACAAGATCCTTGTATTTATCTAAAAGGATACCTTTAATTATGTTTAGAACTATACGGTTCCCACAAAATGGTGGTGAACAGAAGAATCAATTGTCTCAATAGAAACCAGCAATATATTGTCTACAGGCAATTTCACAAGAGAAAATGTGGTGTGAATGATAAACATGCATTTATCTTGCCATTTTAATGTGTCCCTTGGAATTAGGGGCCGGGTGATTGAGCTTGTGAGGCAAGGGCAGGGCTGGCTTTGAATGTTGGGTTATGAAGGTATTCTGGTATATGCTGGTGGGGGGGTCAGTGCATAAATCATGGGTTACACTGGGATGGGGTGGATAGAATGTGCTCATCTGTTGTGGATTACAGAGAGATTTGTGCATTAGTTTTGGCTTATAGGTGAAAGGAGATATTTTTTGTGTGTGTGAGTTATGGTTTATGGATGGTAGAGATATGTCCTTGACCTGAGGGTAACAAAAGTGGCTAAAGGTTCCTGAGAAGATTGTCTTTTTGACAAAGCATTTGCTTAAAGAGTAGAGATGGGAATGAAAGTCTTTGGTCAAATCTTCCTCACACTGGAAGCAACCCATACTATAGGGAGATGTGTCCTCTGGCAATAACCAAGAATAGCTTTATGATAAATGCTTTGAAAACACTGGGGTTCCCTGCCTAACAGTGGGCAGTTTGAGAAGCACTTAGGTCAGTTTTCAAGGTCTCTTCATTGAAGCAGTTTACAACTTGGTGTCATATTGTCATAAAACACTTGATGACAATTGTCATGGGAAAAGCTTTTCCCCAGACTCTATAAAATCTGCTTTATAGTTCCCTGAGATTCTCCATGTAATATTAATTATTGACCTATAATTTTCCTTTTCTTTCCTAAGAGTGCTTCTCAGTTGAAGCAATTTTAGTAGTATTATTTCTCTGACAAGTCTTGAGTATTTTATAGGAGTTAATATTGGTTTCTTGAATATCACATAAGCACCATTCAAAAATAAATAAAAGAGCACCTTCTTTCTTGACACTTTCTACCTTTTCTTAGTGATTGCGAATCATTGCTTCTTCATGTATATTGCCAGAAAATCATCCACTTGCTTGGCCTGATGACACTATTATAAAATGGTAACCTCAAAAGATTACAGTTGTAGCCTGAAGGCTCTGATCAAATTGAAGATGCATCAGACTTGGGACAGAGGGAGAGAATCCTTATGCCATGCAAACTATTCAAAGAGATTGAATGGCTCCTAAGAATGTTTTTGAAACATGATTCCTTTTCATGATTTGAATTAGAGAAATGTGGCATTACATTATGAGAACTAAAAGATAGGGCCATATGCTGGAAGAATGCATGTATAATTCACGGAATGGGCCAATAGTTTCCTAAGAATACAATAGGTGGCTACTTTGTTAAGGATGGGTTGACAAAGTGCATGGGAGGTGGGAAATTCCATCAAAGTGCTCATCTTTATTCATGAATCATAGGACAGTTCTTTTTTCCTGAACTTTTCTGGAGAGGGATACATATGACTCAAACCCCAGTGCGTGGATGTGCCAGCCAGCTGAGAGACATCTGCGTTTAGAGGCAAAGCTAAGGATTTGTCAGTTTGCATGAATATAGCATCTTTCCTTATATCTGTTCCACCTACCATCTGTCACAATGAATAAAGCTCAGATTAGATTCTGTTAACTTTCAAATATAAATATTAAGGCTTTATCTCTTTTTGTTGAAGGAAAACAGGAGGCGGGGAGGGAATTGCTTTGATCAATAAGATTATTACTAGGGAAACCACTCGGGCTCTTCCACTGTGGCCTGTCTGCCTTCATATATACTCAGTGAATACTTGCGCTTAAATACTTGCTCTTAAATTGGGAATTATGATAACAGTTTAAAAATAGTTTTTAAGCAGTGAGTATTATCTGATTTTTTTTTGCAACATCACAGCCCTTATCCATTGTTAATCAAATTATTTATTCATAAGAATTTGCTGTTCCAGACTGTTTTTAAGGAAGGTAAGCAAATTTATATATCTATGGGACTTTGTTCATAGACTGACTTGTTAATCTCATCAAAATCAGCCCTTTGGCTGAGACATGACCTGTTTTTTCCCAATAAACCCTATAGTCAGGATGCTCCCCCATATTTTCTGTAATTTAGCCCAAATCAGTAATATATCCAGCACTGTAAGAAACTGTAGGTCTCAACTGATATTCACTCAACAATCATAGTAATGTTAATACAGACTATTTGTATAGAACCTTACAAAATATTACCATGTAC